>VWPU01006009.1:477-37051 GCA_013398955.1 Callaeas wilsoni
CGGCACGCGGGCGGCTGCTGCTGCTCCCACGGCACGGCTCTGGCTGCTCCCGCAGCTCCAGCCCTTCCCCTCTCGCTGGAGAGGCTGCCTGCCATCACATTTCCAACTACAACATCACAACTACACCGCGCTTCTGCGCTCCCAGGCTCCCTGCAAAGCAACGCGCAGCCCGCAAGTTGCACACGGGACAGAGACGTACAGAGAAATCCTAAAAAACTCCACATTTCCTTCTGAGAGTAGACTAAACCCAAACGTGATCCTCCAGAAAACAGTCAGCAAACTGCAGAACAAAGCATGGGAATTCAGGTGGATGTTCTATTCACATTTCTGTAGCATCTGGATGCTGCTGAGTGCCTAAAGGGCTGCCACTGCACAAGCTGCAGGCGAGCACAGCAAAGCTGAAAGCACCTTCCAATATTCCACCTGGATCTTCCCACTTTAACTAATGGGAGAGTACATAAATAATCACTTAAAAATTGGTTCTTAAAAGTTTATCAATCTAAATTTTTCCAAGCAGTCGTCTCACCTAAAGCCTCGGTGGCGTAAGAGCAAAGCTGGTAGCTCATAATGTTCATCCAGAAACAGAAACCAACACAGTGATGGATATTAATATATAAAATCAAGATTTTGAAACAATATCTGCCTATACAGTGCCACAGCAGTGGCAATACCTAATTCTCAGTTTTCTGAAAACAAGTTTAACTTGCTTGATTAGAATTTCAAGCTCGGACTGTTGAGTCGCTCATCTCAACAAGATAAATCTGGTACAGTTCAGTCTTCAGTGACATTTAACTGCACAAAAGGAAATGAAAGTTTAATGGCAAGAATACATTAAATAGGCAATAATGGCACATTACTGAATTATTGAGCACAGTCTAAAAATTTCAGAAAAACATGAATTGCCTTAGAGTCAGCAGATTGCTGTAGTGAGCAACTCACCAAAAATACTACAAAGGAATACAAAGGTATATAAATGTACAAACTGCTTTTGTAGATGACACACTAGTTTAAAAAAATTAAAAAACAAAAAAAAAACCCAAACAAAACCAAACAAACAAAAACCAAAACCCCCCAAAACCCCAGTAAATTACTGGGAAACTTACTAACTTTCCTAACTTACAGTAGGAAAACTGATAATTAATTTACTATTCCTAATGTAAATAAGTTCTTTTCTTAAAATAATGAATTTTTCAAAAATACACACTGTAAAAATATGCAGACATAGTAGATAAGGTACACTTGGCTACTACTAATACGAAAGAAATATACTTCAATAAGACCCCAAATACTTTCTGAATGATTTTTAATGACAAGTACCACTAAGTGTGTAAATTTACTAAAAATATTTCAACCACAGCACTTGCATTCCTGCACTTCAAGACTCTTGCAAACCACATCAGAGCAGGATTCCTGCTTGAGGAACCTGCAGGCTAAATATCTGTTTTAACTTGTGAGAAGAGAAGGTTGATTCAGTGGTGTCATCTCTAAGGAAGGATGCACAAGAGCTCTTAGTTTCTAATCTCCAAGCTCATTCATAATAGAGCATTCTTTGAACTGAACTGTGGAAATACAAACAGAACTTATTAAGTGAAGACAGAAATCCAGCTTTAGTAGCAGTAAGTCATTTACACTGATAGCTCTGTTTTCACCTGCTATCAGGATGTAAACACATGCTAACAATTTTATCACTCACACTACATCCATAATGCATCTCTGTGACTGCACGGCAGCCAAGGCTTCTGGAGCATACACAGATAATTATGAATCACAATTATATCCCTAATCTTTTCTTCCTGTTGGAAGCCTTTGCAAAAACAACCGAAAAAAATTGCAGAGATCTTCACTGCAATGCACTTCACTCTACCCAAATTAGAACCCAAAGAAACCAAGAGCCATAGCAGGAGCTCCACTTTATCTGTGTACACAAAATCATGTGCTTCTGAAAAGCATAAAGATTCCCTAATAAAATACCCATAAAAAGCTCAGTGTGAGAATTTCTTTCTCATTACAAAGCAAATTACCTCATCATTCAGCATTTGACAGAACAGCTCAGGAAAAAACCCAAACAAACCAAAACACAAAAGAACAGTGGATTCTCAGCTATCTTTGAGGGCTAATCCTCCCCCTTGGTTCCATTAGTACCTGAAACCATCATTAACGATCAGAATTAAGTAACACAACTGCGTTCACTGTAAAAAGACAGGATTTCGGAGGGTTTTGTGTTCATGGAAATGAAGCACACACAGATCACAACCCTGGAACAACCCTGGCTGTGACCTGCTCCTTCTCTCAAGATCTCAGAATCCCACTTCAGTCCACATTCATTAAGATGAAGCCTCCTGACTTGTCCATACTCCCATTTTAAAGAGAGGACAGAAACGTCCAAAGGGTTTTTAAAAACTCTAAAACGCTGCAAGCAACCCAAACTTTTCCTCCTGGCAAAAGCAACACGTGATTTCCACTGATGACATCACCAGAATTTTGAAACTGCCTTCATACTGCCTGATGATGGAAATCATCTAGTTCTTAATTCTCATTTGTGATATTTTGATTTTTAAATTACTTGAAACAGTGTGAAGAGTGGTATTTGTAGCTTTTTTTCCAAACTCAAATCTCTTTCTTTTTTTGAGGTGGCAAACAATCACTGTTCCTGCATTAATTAGAAAGCAACACAGAAAACATGATAATCAAGCATATATCAAACAGAAAATATTGCCAGAGCAATGGATTTGTAGCATCCCTTCCCTGAAGAACAATTAGATAAAAATCTCTTTAGATGAATAAAAACAAGAAAGAAAACAACGAAAATGCAGCTAGTACAAACAAAATGCTGTTGTAAAATTTGCTTTGCGTATTATATTCAAATCAGTTGTGACTGTTTCAAATAGCACCAAGCGCTGACATGTCCCAACGACAATAAAAACCCAGTTGTTCGGTATTTCAGCAGAAGCCTGCTAAGGTGGCCACTCCTAGAAATATCCGATGAGCTCTGGATCACAGGACCAGCTGCCTCACACAGTAATTACAGCTCTGTGTGCCCTGAATCTTTCGGGGCAGCTGCAGCCACGTTCCCTCTGAGCCCTGCGGCTTCTCCTCCCTTCAGAAGGGTCAGTGAGGGCAGGGATGCCTGAGCAGCCCCTTCTCAAAGCTTCAATCAGGACATCTGATGGTTACTTCAGGGAGAGAAAGCTTTTGGAAAAGGCTGGGCAAGGAAAAAAGTAATGCCTCCCTGTATTTCTAGGTTCTCTTTAGCGCTGCAGTGTCAAAAGTCCTCAATTTCTTGTTTTGAGAAATCTGAAAAACTGCTGATTGTACAGTGTTTCAAGAGCCCAGATGTTCCAAATCAAGGAGGAAAAGGAATTTTATGTCACCTGAGGAAAAAAGCATATAATACCTTTATTCAAAGTGAGATTTGTTTAGAACAAACAACTGCTGTAATGAAGTGTTCACAAACCCAAGCAAAGGAGAAAATGAAAGACTACACTAAAATGAGTTTATTTTGCACCTAAATAGTATTTTGAACACCAGGTGCCTATGTAAAATCACACATCAAGTATGATTTCAGTTAAGTGATGTAAGTCCTTCCACTCCTCTTTTTCTCCCCAGAAATGGTTCCACATTTTTGGGATTAGTGACTTACTGGGCAATTATTTGCTAGAAGCTCACCACTGCCTGCACACAACCAACCTTGTCCCCAGTGATTAAACTGCAGGAAAGTGAAGTTATCCCTCAAAATTCCATCTCAGACAACAGACACTTGAGAATATTCCTTAAATAGCTGTTCTGGCCAGAGGGAAAAGCCAAGAGCAGAATCCCAGGGCAATCAGGATCTGAAATCAAGGTTTCCTTTACTCACAGGCACCTCTTGTTGCTCACTGACATCCTTCCCCTCCAAAACACTTGAGCCCTTAAAAAAATTTTTCTATTTGGAGTGTGGAGAAGGGTGAAGGGCAAAGAGCAGCTCCACCAAGAGTTTTGCTAAAGCAGCATCTCAGGACAGTTTGATTTTGATCTGTAAAGCTGCAGCTCCAGCAATTTATAGAGTGCACTTCCCCTTCAATTTCTGATTTTAAAATAAGCATGCAATAATTAGAGAATGGATTTCTAATGGATTATCACTCTAATAAAGCACAAACCTTAACCAAAAAAAAAAAATCTTTCAGTGATCTGGACAACTTGGTTTAATACAAATTTAAGGATGAAAGCCCAGTTTCCCTCAGGCAATGATTCACAATCGAGAGGCCATTAAATTTCTGTTAAACGCACAGAAGTAGAGTTCTGTTCATGGAGTCTTGTACATGAGTTTTTCTCCTATATAATTTCTGCTGTCAGGAAGTTCTCTCCCTTGCCAGCCAACCCTGGCTCTTTGGTTCTCTCCTCCCTCCCTGTCCCTGATCCCCTCCCCACCTTCCTCAGCCCTGCAGACAAGTTCAGGTGAAGTCTCAGGTGCAGAAGAGAACAGAGCTCCTTCCTGTGGCACAGCTCCATCCCCTTCGGGGCTGAACCCAAAATCCAGCACGGGCCCCTGATCAAAGGTCTGCAGTTAAACCTGCAGAGGTTCATACTGTAAAATTTACAGAACGCGTGTTTTTCAAGAAATAAAAATGAGCAAAATAAGCGACTAGAAGTTCTTGTTTGTCACACAGCTACACCTGCTGCACGTCATTAGGCCTCCCCATCTGTGCCATTTACCAATCTCCTCCTTTACTCACGCTGTAATGGAATGTACAGATTATTTGTACACTTCTGTTCACAGGGTTCTTACTACGACCCAATGTGAAAGAAATCAATATAATCTTATGTCTCCTCATATCAGGGCTTTCCTTCTTAAAAAGGAATGAAAATCTGGAGGTAGAAATAAACTGTCAAAGAAAATTGATACTGTGCTTTGCGTAACACAATTTTCATTTATAATGTTCCAAAGTTCTTGTATTTTAAACTATTAACTTTATGAAAACTGTGCCTTAGTCCAGACCAGTAAAAACACAAAGGATCATTTTCCAAAGGGATTTGTCTCCTTTTTTTTTTTTTTACTGACATCATACAGTTGTAAGGGAAATGAACATTATTCAGTAAAACATGACACGTTATTAGGTGCTTTTCAAATTCAATCCCACTAAAGATTATACCTATATAATCCTATAGTTATCACCCGGAACACAGCGAGCATTCTCACTTTGCTTTAAGATGGATCAAAGAGGAAAAAACTAAAGAAAAGAAATGTGATGTGATAAGAAAGGGAGTGGGAAGCTCTTTAAAAAGCACTGTTGAGTATGGCAAGGAGAGAGATCTCATTCTTTCTGTACACATCTGACCGAGGGGGAACCAGGAGAGAAAACCCCCTTAAAGATCAATGTTAAGGTAACAAAAAATGAGTCCCAACTGACCCTGAAAGTCCAGATGAACTGGGTAAATTCACCATCTGGGAGAGTTTAAAAAAGCTTTTATTAGACATGACTAAGGGCATGTAAGCACAAAGTTTTAGGTTAGTTCACAGATTCAATATTTCTATAGAAGCCACAGGATTTTCCATGAAGATGAATGACTAACACTGTTCTTTCATGTTTTTGTCTCTATGTACTGCTTTTACCCTTCCTCCTCCCGTATTTCTGAGAGATCCCATCACCCTGCCAGCCTCACCTCAGCCCTCTGTCCAACAACCTGGCCTGGCTTTTTCGGGGTACAGCACCTGTGCAAACACACCACGGCCTCACACACCATGCCATCCCTGAGCCACACAGCAAAGAGCACACCCGCAGCAAATATTCTCATTAATTACTTTTACTTTACGAGGAACATATTGTTTATACTGCACTTCCTACTGTGTTCACTTGCTGGATTTCTGCCTTGCCAAAAGAGCAGCCAGTGCACAATTTATCTGCCATGAGCCACACCCTCCCAGATGCACAAATCCATGAGTTTTTCTCCATTATACTATCCCACACCTCTCCGAAGTTTTTCTCACACTGTTAGCTCTTGATTCCTGATCCACGACCCTTCAGTATTTCTCTTTGTATCTGCATTATTTACTGATTTTTCTACCTGGTAAATTAGCTGATAGACTAGATTTTGTTACAGACTCTGTCTGAAGCAGGAATATAAAATTTGGTTTCCCGGCAGCCCCTGAAGAGCCTGAAAGGTCCCTTATCCTTCTGATCCTATCCTTGTTACCCCTCACCACGCTGTGTTCACACCCCTCAGGCAGCCTGCAGTCTGAGGCTGACCTTCTCTCAAAGCAAATCAACCATTTTCACATTACTGGTCAAGCACTGAAACATTGGTTTACTAATATCTCCCTCTTGGCTTGTATCATGTTTTGTTCATAAAAGAATGGCATATCTCATGATCAATTATGCAGGCTGGGGTAGAACTCCTTTCCCAACAACGAACATAAAGATATTAAAACATAGGGAATAAAGTCAGGTACCAAGCAAAGTACTGTAAAAAACTCCTATTAGGATAAAAATAAACACCTGGAATCTTGCCAGATGAGACCTGACCAATTTAAAGTTTTTCAACTTCCATTTCACTAAGCCACATGCAGAATACATCCAATTAAACAATCCACATGAAATATCTAAACAGCACGTCTGTTACTCGATGGTTTGCAATAAAAGCAGACTAACAATTCTTTTGATGCTTAGTGCACCACAGAGGAGAACACGGAATTTCAGTATACCTTAAGGAACATTTCATCCTCGGTGTGATTAAAAAACCACACACACAGAATCACCCACATTCATCCCAGACAGCTTCACCATGGCTCGTTAAAGCTGAGAAAAAGAGGCAGTGAAACAAAGGAGGGGGCTTTAGGTTTGCAGTGATTGTGTGGTGCTTTGGCTCAAGACAAACCTGCTACTCCACACACACCACAAGGAGCCCTTGTAATTCCAGCCTGACTTTTAAAACAGACAGATTTAACAGGAGACAGACTGACAGTCCCTTCCACCAGTATTTCTCACGTCTCTCTTAGTATTTACTCAGAATAAACAAAGCAGAGGGCAGAAAAATGAAGGCATTCATTCCTCAGCCATCTCCTACCAAAGAAATGTTCTTGTTGCTCTGTCTCTCAGTGGGGAAACTGGACTTGACCAAGCAGAAGGAGATTCAAGTTGTTTTTCCACAAGGTTAAACTCATCTTTAATTGGGAAACATCTCATTCTACAAGGGTTACAGCTTAGTAACCGTGCGTGCTCAAAGCACAAGAGTAAATGAAGGAAAACCACTCTCCTTTAAAAGGCCAGTATAAAAACCTGCACAGGAATTCTGAAATTAGGTTTGTAATGGGATCATGACAAATTGATTGATTTTTCTCTCCCACTAATTCAGAAAGATGATTATTTGGGACAATAATTAGCAACATTGCCATTTACTGTATTAAATAACAAGCTGAACACAACTGGCTTCAGTCATGACCAGAAAAGGAGAGTCACTCCATTAGGACAGCAAAATAATTTGCCTTTTTTCAGCAATATATTTTTATAAGTTAACTCTGTCCAAAGATTCACAGCACTCACCTGCTGCACATCCCAGCAAACACAAGGGGAAATGAGCTGCAGGTCTGGAATATTTTTCTGCAGCAGAACCAGTACATTTAACCTCACCTTAATTCCATGGTGTCTACTGACCTTCATGACAAGCATCCAGCCACACCAAGCGTGACACCGGTCATGCAAATATTTCAAAGCTCTTCTAGTGAGGGGATTTTTTTTTTTTTTTTAATTTCAGGGTGAAAAATCAGGTGAGTGAAAGGTTTAGTAAATGCCACAGAGGACATTTCTAATGGAAATCAAACTGAATGGCAACAGCTCTGTCACGACTGTCAGTGAACAACAGGCTCTCCACACAAATAAATAAATTTCAGCTTCTGGGAGTGTTTGTGTCAGTGCTGCTGGGCTGCTCAGGACCCAGATGTTCACAATGTGCTGCTGACGTTGTGCCCTCCAACTGCAATAGGTCCTGGCCATATTTCTGACCCTGATAATTTTATTTTTAAACTGGTACCTATACAAAGGCAGGTCTGCACACACAGATCGCTTTATGAGCTGGGGAGACACACTCTCCAAAGACTGAGTAAACAACTTAAGTACATTTGAGCTCAACGACATCAAATCCTGGTGGTTCTTTCCCCTATAGCTTAATAATGTCAATTGAATATACGTAACTAAATATAGCCCAAATTGCTTGTAATCTGATTTTTAACTTGGCAGGGTCAGTTCTTCAATAGGATTCCAACTGCTGAGATGCCACGAGCTTAAACAATTAGCAATGCAAAAATGGAGAAGGAAAACTCTGTTTATTCACCGATGCCCTGAATTTTCTAGAAAAGCCTCTAGTTTGGAAAAGAAAAGCAGATTATTTGTACAAACTAATTCTTCCTATCTTCTATCGCAGTGCTTTCAGCAGGGGGATTTTCTGCCAGTGCTGATGAAATCCAGCAGCCCCTCAGATGTACTTCTCAGAATTACAAGCATGAGCAGTTTAATCAAGTGTGTCATGGTTGCTTTGGCAGCCCCATTTAAATATCAGGCGAGTGCTCAGAGATAAAAGGTTTTTAAATGTAACCTCTCAGAAAATGATACACTGTCAATTTCCTTTTCAAAAGTGCATTTTAGGGATTCTTTTCTTGCATTTGGGGCAATACAAAATAATGCAAATCTGGGGCACGCAGACTCGGGGGCTGTCAAACAGCCAAGCAAATCACTGGAATCTCAAATCTAATACTCAAATCACAAATTTAGCTGTCTTAGAGCCACAAAAACTTAGAACAGAGCCGTCCTAGATGCAAAATTTAACGTACACCACCCACGTGATACTTTAAGCTTTGTTCATGGTAATCAATTTGCATAAAACCCTACAGATAGGTGGTACAAGGTGGATATTCTTCAGAGCATTTTATTAACTCATTACCAATGAATTCAACTTGACACAAGTCTGCAGCAGGGCAAAAAAAAAAAAAAGGTATTCCTGGCACTTAAATACAGGCTCTGCTTCAAAAAGTTCCTCGAAACATGAACAATTTATATACTAAAATTATTTGCAAAGCAGATGCACAGCATTATAGGGCTTATAATTACTGCTTAAAACATTTCCCATTTAAACATAAAACTCCCAAAGCTAAATTGTTAACAGGGAATAAATGGTTACTTTCCAGTGCTGTGCCTTCAACAGGCAGTGCAAAGTCTTTTTCTTCCACTGACTATTTTCATTTAGAAAAACAGTAAGGGTTTTCTTGTATGATGCTAACAGAAAGTTAAGTTAATCACAAGTTTATTTTTTAAGAAATAATTTCTTCTTCTTAAATGCAAACAGCTACAAAAATTACAAATTCTTAAATAATCAAAACCAAAGAGAAGAAATTTCCTCCTACTGCTGCATGCTCATTGTAATTTATTGATATTAAGCAAATCCTAAAATTCAAACAAGTTTCATTGTTCCATCTTAAACAGCTGAACCTTTCTGCTTCCTGCCCCTTGAAGCTTGTTTTGAGCTGTAAGCAGAAGGAATAACTTAAAACAAGTGCTCAGCACTTAAGAGTGAGAAAACACTCTGGTGATTTCTATGATGTAACTGCAACTTAAAATAGAACAAATAAAAGCCATGCTCCACCTAGAAGCAGGAAGGCAGACTTCTCTCCCTACACAATACTTAGGAAAAGTATTTTATATGGATAAATAACCGTAATTCTCCTTTAGTCGATAGCTGCACTTGCAAATGAAACTCTTTTCAAATGTCATTTTTGTAGACAGCAAGACAGAAATCTTTATATAAATATTGCAAGAAAAGGCAGATATATAAAGCTCTTCTAAGGTTTACGCATGACCTGGAATTTGAAAAATCATGGAATGGTTCTCTCTTCCAGTTCCCAAAGCACTGAGGAATGCCTCTACATTGAAAAGCACACTCTAACACATTCAGGCAGAAGACAGTTCAAACGTAGGGACTATACCAAAGCTCCTAGAAATGCTTCCCCTGTGGGGTTATTTGTGAGAATCCCCTGTTTATGAGCAAATTCAGATCTTAATGTACATGTTCCTGCAGAAATTAAGACACCAGCACATTTCAAGTTCCAGAAACAAAACCAGGCCTTCCTAAAAACGCCATCTCCAAACACACATTCTCAGGGGATGCCTTTTCCCGAGAAGCCAGGAGGGAAGCCCAGGTGCTGAGGTGCCAGGAGCGCTCCTGCCATGCCCTGTGTCACTGTGGGCAGGGTGGCACTGCCCCGCTGCTCAGCCTTGGCACGGCACAGCTCCCAGCCCTTCCCCACGCTGCCAGCCTGCTTTGGGCACACCTGCTCCCTCCCTGACGCTCTGCAGGGCGGCTCCCACGAGAGAACCACCAGCGGGTGTTTAAGGCACACCAAACCCTGCCCACTGCCACCGCGGGAAGTGCCCCACGCACAAAGCAGACTTGTCCCCAGAGCATCCCTGTACCGCCGAAGGGCACCAAGCGAGGAAACCAAGCCCTCCTACTCGGCTGTGAAGCTGTGATGGTTATTAGATAGAACTGTGAGCACAAACGCACATCAAGTGAGGATACATGCCTTTCAGGAAGGCAGCTTTTTTATTTCATAAAAAGGATTCTGTTCTAATGAATGGTGTTCCTTACTGGAAATTAAAATTAGTTCACAAATTGCTGCTGTTCCGTTTAATGATAAGATGAATGCACAGTGCTTTGAATTTTTTTTATCGGCAGTAATTTTTGCTCTTTCATTCATTGTTCCCTCAATTTTGCAATTCTTTAAAAATAAGCTTTTAATTCTTCACATGTATGCAATCAGTTAGAAAACCCACGTGGCAGCATTGATTGCTCTGGTAGGGAAAAGGTTTTAATAAGTTTAGGCATGTTAATGTCTCTTATTAGGGTAAACGATGCAGCTGAAAAGCAGAAAAGCCATTGAAGGTCTCCATTAAGGACACACCAGTGCATGCAGGACACACTGGAGACATAAATCCACGTCAGATTTTCTATAAAACATACACAGGCAAGGTCATTCTCGTCCAGGTAGCAGGATAGCAAAAACCATGAAGCCAGTGACCAAATATGTGCCCTCCTGCGCCTGGAACAACGCTCAAAGCTCCTGCTTATTGTCCAGAGGAAGAAATATTTCCTAGAGAACAGCTTTTGTCATAGAGTGTGTGTGCGTGATGTTGGAATTGGAAAGAAGTGGTATTTATTACTCCTGTATTTATAGCTCTAAATCAGCATTAATGTGAACTCTGTGCAACTCGCCATTGGTTCCCTCTGAAATGCCTTTTCATTCTGTTGTTTTTAATCTTTGTTAAGAACATCTACATTTGAACTCCATGAATCTGAGTACCTTTCCCAGTCCCCAACCAGACACTCACGTTTTAATATCACTGAAAAGAAATCAGTGCATACACCTACAGCAAGCAAATACAAAATTCAGAGTCCTGCACTTTAGAAAAGATCTTCAATTAGAGGCACAAACATTGAAATAAAACAAGGAGTGAAAGCCAGATTTGGCATAGTCTGTAATTACTTTTCTAAACTGTTGAATCAGACTCCCCAGTGCTGCATGCAGCAGGGCTAATTATAAAAGAAACCTCTCCCATTTAAAGCTAAATTATTTACAAATTGATCTTCAAGTAAAATACAATTCCATCCACGGATCAGATCATGAAAAAGTTGTTTCAGGAATCACACGTAGGTTATTTAATATAGCAAGAAATTCACAGAAGGAATATTTTAATCCCCTTATTTTCTTCAGCCACACTGCACTGAGATGAATAACTGTCTGTGCTAAATAAAAAACTGATTAAGTGAAGTGAAAAATTATTTTGCTTAAAAACTGACCAAGAAAAAAATCCAAAATGAAAATGTAAGTAGAATTTCTATTCATCTTTTTGTCACTCACAGTACCAAAAGCTTATTTGTTAAAAAAAGTCGGAAAAACTAAAATTACTTAAATTACTTTGACAGAATTTGCTTCTGTATTATGTATATTAATTTCATTGCTAGGAATGGGATTTTTCTCGTCACTGGCCTCCTACATTAATGTGATACTTCAAGCAGTATCACTCTCACATCCTCTGAAGAAAGTCTCATCCACAGCTACTGGTAAACAGCTTTGTTTATGACAGGGACAGGAAAGAGAAACTGTGCCTAAAATATTATAATTCCTCCATCCCAAAACTCCACTGAGACATCTCAAATTTTGTGAAACACTCAGAGAGATGTTCAGCCTGAAATTCTGTGACTTTCTAATCTCAGTATGTGCCATCACCAACAAATCTTCAGGCAGCTGAGGAAATCAAAGAAATACATACTGAAGACTAGGGTGTCATTTTTACACCCTCCAAAATTATTCTTCAATCTAATAAAATATATGGGAGCGTAGAGAACTTTAAAATATTCAGGGATAAGCAGAAACAGACTTGATCACTTGATGTAACAGGAGATGACTTTCTGAAATAGAAACACACCACTTATCAGGTCATCTATTAATTATGCAAACATAAATCCTGAGGTAGAATCAGTTCATTTCTTACAGGCTTATCTCTTTTGTCAAGCCACCAGAGTCCCGGGGATGATAAAAGCTGTCAGGCATGCACCCTTCTGGGGGCTGTTTCAATTTCCAGGGCTGGTAATCTACCTGGGAATCAACGCTCATGCACTGAAGCCAGGCTGCCCAGGACACTGCAATAACTCCTCTGCAAACATTTCACAGGCTCCTCCTACTTTTGCCAATACAAAGAAGCATTAGTAGTTTGGTTTTTTTACTCCTTTGCATTGTTGGATAAATTTTTTCTTCTCTGAGAAATTCAGGTGATAAGCTGAAGAGAGAAAAATATTAAATATTATCTACTTGGCTCTTTTTTTCTCACCAAATCATCTGAGTGACGGCAATCATTTCTGTAAGTAAATACTTCAGTAGCAAATATGAAAATACAAGTGAACAATAACTTCTGTAACCTGGAAAGCAGAGCTGTCAAACTTTACAAGAAAAAAGAGTTGTAAAGGTGCATTTCATAAATTGGTTTCATTTATGAACAGAAGTGGGGCTAATGTGACAGAACTCAGTCCCTGCACAGGGTGACAAGGCACAGGACAATTACAAGGCACCCCTGGAAGTTTTTCTGATGTGAATGAATCTGAGGGAAATAATAAGCTTTGTTTAATAGCAGGACTGATAAAAGTGATTACCAGCAGCAAGTCTCTTAACCTTGCACGTAAGACAAGGTGAAAGGGAAGATGTAAGGAGTAAGAAACAATTTTCCACTTAGTCAGGAGTTGTCTCCCTTAAGCTACTTTCCTGCAGTCTTGTCAGAAACTTAGAATAAATCCATAGAGAGGAGATATTAAATATCTTCCTGTGAAATTCTGTCGCTGACTCCATTCAGATGGTAAATCCTGCAAAAAACTGGCTTTGCACAGACACAGCAGTGGGGAGCAGCTCTTGGTGACATCCACCTAGCAAGCATGATGAGCAGCTGTGACTAGCTCCAAACAGCAACCCCCTCCTCCTCCTTCCCTCTGAAAAACCCCACAAACCACCGCTTCTGCTGCAGCAGGAAAGAAGAGCTATCACAGGATCTATCTGAGCTTCTGTGAGTGCACAAAATGCCCTGGACTTGGCCATGCACCACACCCCAAATGCTCCCACACTTCCACACAGAGCTGGGATTTGTGTACAACAGAAACCTGGGAATTTCATTTCTTTTTAAAAAAGGGCTTTTTCTTAGTCTTTGCTGCATTTTTGTGCGCTTCTTGTATCTTCAGCAGACTTTTTACTTTAAACTTTTGAACAAAATGAAAGCTGGATATACAAAAACAAGCTAGACAGACATACTGCAGTCCCCCACAGATTTTACTTGGTCGTGCCTAAAGAATCTACAGTCTCTAGTCTCTACAGAAATTAAAGGACCTAACACTTTTGAGTGAAAACAAACGTAAATATTTCTCTAAAATGATGTTAAAAATATAACTTAAGACCATTAACAAAATGAATACTCTGCCCTTCAAAAACCACCACATCTGGAGCTAAAATAATAAATATATCAACTTAGTGCTGGTGTTTTACTACAATTGATTCCAATTCTTTCAGACAAAAAAATAATCCCCATGCTAAGTTTATGGCTGCTCACTGCAACTACTTCCTTCCAGAAAGCTGTCTGGGTGCCCTCCTGAAAATCTGATTACTGATGCTTTCAGTTCTGCCCACTTCTCTGTTTGCTCACATGCACCATGCTCACTGAGGCTTTTTCCTCTGCTCTAGAAGAAATGCATCAAAGGAGAGACTTCCAACCCATTTCCAGGTGCTGGAAATACTCAAGCAGAGGATCAGAATGCTCAGATCACCGTGAGGACGTGCAAAAAGGATATGCTCATCTTTTCCACAAACTTATCGTGCTCATCCTGGCTTTTAGGGAAACTCTCAATGTCCTTCTCCAGGCGCTGGATCTGCTGGTTCATTGAATCCAGGTTGCTCTTCAGAGTCTGGGCTGAAACTAAGGGGAGAAAAGAATTAGTATGAAGCTCCCAGATTCCAGAGAGGGTATCAGAAGGGGAAAAAACACTGGCAGTATAAATAGTCTGAGAGAGAATGATTCCATTAAGTAGATTCATATTTTTCTGAATTACTGCTCATAAAAATCCTTCCCCCTTCATAAAAATAAAGTGAAACTATCTACTGTAATATACCAGATCATCATATTTAACATTGAAATGTCACCACTTAATTCTGCCATTAGTTCAATTTATTCCATTTCTATTTAAATTTATGGTAAAAATTCCAATATTTCTAATATTATTATTTCTAATATTCTTCTAAATCTAATTCCAAGATTCAAAACTAACTAGAGTTCAAAGAGATGTCATCTTCTTAATGCATGTACCGGGTTAAATGAATGATCTTATTATTAACGCACATTTCTGTTACAGGAACGATTTAAGGAATAGACATGGGAGAAAAAAAATTAAATATTTTTCTTCTATTGAAATTACACTGATTTCTGGGACCTAGAGCTGTGTTAATAGCTAAGGTAGGTCTGAATCATAAAAGCTGCTGATAATCAAAAAGAAGGAGAGGACTCAGAGTAGAGCACACTAATGAAAACAAGAGGGGAGTGCTGTGTGACAAGCTGCTCTAAGGAAAGCCACCGTGCTGCTGATTTGTGTCAAACACCCCCAACTGACACATCCTGGGAGCAAAAAATGACAGCACCGTTTGAAGGTGAGCAATCTCACCCCACAAAGAAATCCCAGACCTGGATGGAAAGGGACAGAGCCTCTGCAGAGAAATTCCTGCTCCAGCTGGGGCATTAAAACAATCTGAACTTGTAATATTGACTTTCATGCCATAATCCATGAGGTCCATTTGTCATTCTCATTTTTATCACAAAGAACAATTTGACAAGCACTTGCTCTTCATTTTAAGCTGCCTTTTGAAACCCAAGTCTCTGTTCCATTCTTTGTCTCCTCCTGCACAGTTCATGAATCAGAGCTTTTAAGAAAAAGCAGAGAATCCCAAGATCCCTTTCCCCCAGTGCAGCCAAGAAAAGCAAATGACTCCTTTTTTTTGAAGGGGTTTTTATTATCTTTTGATGGCAAGCAGTTTGCCCAAAAGTTCCACCAAGTACTTTCTAAAGAACCATTTATTTTTCTATTTTCTTGCTACTTAAAAAAAACCCCGGTGCCATGAGTAGAAGGAAATTGAGTCACGATGGCCTGAAAAACAGCATATAGGAAATAAAAATCTGGTAAATAAGGAAGCTGTTCCCAGAAGAAAATCAATTTTCTGTTCTTTCTAAGTAACGACTCACGTCAGCCGTAACACTGATTTCACGAGCGTGCTCAAATACATAAGGCACCAATAGAGCTGTCTTTATAGCAGCCATTATCTTGATTTTATTTTCAATTTTATCCATTTTATACTGGGTACCAAAGGAACTGCTAATCATGTAATCCTAGAATTATAGTGGAAGTTTTTTAAGCTTGATTCAACTGGGGTGGGAATCTACAGTGACCACAGAATCCCTGTAGCTTTTAAATTCACATTGGAGAGTTCACCTTGAAATCAAGCACTAAAACACTCTGAATAACACAAATTATGAAAGCTTTTAGGCTATGGCTGCATTAGTTTAATCACTTGATATTATGATCAAAGCACACATTTTTGCTTGAACTGAAAACTTGAATTACTGTTTTATTTTTATAGGCTGCTGTGGAGTTGGAGAGGGGGACAAACAGCACTGAAGGAAAATGCTGGAACTGAAAAATAAACGAGGAGGATGCAAATGGTCACTGTTCACAAAAAGAATAGCAGCTGGTACGTAAATAGGCAACATAACAAAGTTTAACTGTTTGCAGCTATTTGAAATTATTTAAATGCATGACCATGTAGCGAGAGTAAAAGTTTATTTTTGTCTGAGACTCCAAAGTGCAAAGAAATTCAGCAAGCAATGACAAATAACTGTTAACCTTTGTGATTAAGAAGGATGGAGAGTGTTTTCAGTAACACTGTTCTATAAAACTAAGTTCAGAAACCACTCGATTAGACACATACTGGCTTTGAAAGTAGGGAGGAACTCCATCCAAGCAAGAAGGCTGCATCCTAAAGCTGTGCTTCCCATAATTAACTTCTATATTCACACTCAATTAACAGAAAAATGTTGTAGAATATGCAATTTTGTTCACTTTTTTTCCCCCTAGCCCAGGCGAATGTACAAGTTTCTGTTCAAATAATTTATGAAGTTGTTGTTCTGCAAGACAAATTTAAAAAGACGACAGAACAGGGAACATACATATATATAGACTATAATAAAATATCTGCATTTCCTCCCAGAAACCCTTTTATTAGAGATTTACTACTTCAGTAATGTGCAGAGGAATCAACACGAATACCTTCTACTTTCAGGGAAATTCATGTAAATTTCCTCAAACCCTTGCAAGGTTTTAATTCATGGAAGCATAAATTCTGCTTGCAGCACAAAGCCATTTCCTTGAAACTGTTCCAAACTGCACGCACTCGACAGCCTGTCCCCCTGCACTGCTCAAAGACAGAGCCTTCTGCACCTTCCCTTTGCCCATCATTCCACAGGAAAATCAACACTCAACAGCCTGTCCCCCTGCACTGCTCAAAGACAGAGCCTTCTGCACCTTCCCTTTGCCCATCATTCCACAGGAAAATCAACACTCAACAGCCTGTCCCCCTGCACTGCTCAAAGACAGAGCCTTCTGCACCTTCCCTTTGCCCATCATTCCACAGGAAAATCAGGCATCTTAACAGAACTGCTCTCAAAAATGGACGTGAAAGGCAGCATTTGGCCTTCGAGCACCGTGCCAGGGCTCTTACTGAGAAAGCCTCTCTGGAGCAGCCATTTCAATATTATTCCAGTTAATGTTGCAGCAAGAGAGAACAAACAATTAAATCCAATACATAAATAACTGATTTCAAGGTAGGAACATGAGGCAAATACAGAAAACGAGGAAAACATGAAGGAAAAAAAGAAAAAACCAGCAGCATCAGCCAGCAGAAAAAATTGAGGATGAGCAGACCCTCATAAAAAAAGGAAGCGACCTAAAGGGTGCCTGGCCATTTATTTCCTTGTATTAGCAAAGATAAAATGTTTGCCACCTTTCCAAATTAAAACAAACCAACTGCAGCAAACAGCCCACCTCACCCACTCTCACAGCTTTACAGGCCAATTAAGACTCCCATCCACAGTGGAAAGGCAGCATTCAGGAAATGGGAAAGTTTGAGAATTCAAAAGTAAATCAAATTTGCTGACACTGGGAACAGTGAAGACAGAGTCTAAATGAGTTTAGAAAGGAATGATGTGGATTCTTGGACAACAGGTTCAGAAAGATATCAAAATCAAGAGGCATGGATGGAATTTTTAAGGTCTCTGAGAACACGTGCAAATGATGGGGGAAACAGCCTGGAGGAA
Organism: Callaeas wilsoni; assembly: GCA_013398955.1. Lineage (NCBI taxonomy): Eukaryota > Metazoa > Chordata > Aves > Passeriformes > Callaeidae > Callaeas > Callaeas wilsoni. Next base: position 18,393 of record VWPU01006009.1, read on the forward strand.
CTGCAGTGTTCTCCCCTAATGCCCTGTCTAAAAAACCCACATGAACCCCAAAACCTACAAATGGACCCATCTTCAAGGCCAAAGAGGGGAAATAAGGCAGCACAATTCCTCAGTCTGTGCCAAACTCTGTCAGTCTGGCCCTTAGTTTAACCCTAAGAAAAGGTTGGCTTGCAGACAGCACCTGCAGCTCAAAGGTGGAAAGAAATACAGCACCTTTAAAGTGTGTACCTCAAAGCATGGTGATGAAAGGATTTATGAGACAAAGAAAAAAGCCAATAGCAGGTTAAACATGTGTTTCAACTCACTACAGAATCACTGCAACATATGGAACTAACACGAACAAGGTGAAGTGATGTGCAATAATGTATTGTCCAGATTCTTCCTGCCAGCAGCAGACTAATACAAGCACTTGGATCTATCAATATTGTCTCTGCACAAATACTGAATGCAACTCACTTCATCATGCATCACTGAATCTTGGACTGATTAAAAGGTTCTTTTGTATATCATTATTTAATTATAGTAGAAAATCGCAGTCACTGAAGAGATGGCACAGTATTATTCTGACATGGAAGGTAATAATTTCCTTCACCTTATTATTTTCCCTATATTAATTGCTGCTCTGAAAAAAAACCCCTCAAACCAATCCTATCCACTTATTTTGGAGAAAGCAGTTGCAGTCTGCACGCTAAGGAGGGCTTAGTGAGCGTCTGGTAGAGCAGTTTAGTCCCAGAAAAACGCTACAAAGCAGTTAATCCCACGTTGATGGCGAGCCCTAGCTGCTCCCTGTAGTCAAGCTAAGCATTTTGTATTTACATTCATACAGCAATAGGACCAAAGGTCAGACTAATCCTTTCTAAAATAAGATTGCATCAGACTGAGAGTCCTCCCCACAACAAGAGGTGAAATGATACATTTTGATTAGGTGCAGTGCCTCTTGCATGAGAAACTTAAATGGTCTCTGATCATGATGCAAAACTGGGATGGCCATGTCCACAGCTGGAAAAAACTCTGAAGTGAAAGCCAACAACGTAAATTACTTCAGTAAGCAAGAGCAAGTCTGTGTGAAGCAAATGAACTCATGGATTTTTAAGTCTAGACAGTATTTGTACCATAACTACATTGTAAGCATACTAATGACTATTTATTTCTTATTGCCCGAGGGCAGATGGAAGGAGTCTTTCACAAAAGAAGGAAAGGCAGTTTGGAGGGAGATGGGTGAGCAAGTACATAATCTGCAGGAATTACAAGCACTGATTACTCAATTCACACCAAGTTTCTGTTTGTTAAGACAATAAATGTTTAAACACCTCAGGGTCAAAAGGGAAGAAGAGAGCCTATCTTACCCAGCTAGAGGAGTCGCCATCCTCCTCTTGCAAAGACTGGGAACAGTCTGATACAAACTCCTCGAGCTTAACACCCCAGACATCATGCATGGTGGGCTTTTCCTCTGACAGAATCTTCCCTGCACCTTCTCCAGTTTAGGACTAAGAGCAGGTCTGCCCAAGTGGCACTGCTGTGTTTATATCCTATTACTGTGTACTGGAATTTGACTGGAGGAAGCCTCAAACCCGAATTTTTAACAGACTACACACGTACAAGTGCATTTGCACTTTGGATTTGCAGGCTGAGGCTTCCTTGCCCAGCAGAAGCTGGGCATGCAGCTGGCTGCTCAGGCTCTGCCCAGCACGGCTGAGGAAGGCAGGACACAGCTGTGCTGCACCGCGCAGCCTGGCACAGCGGCTCGCCTACACCAAGGCACCGGAGCGCGTGTGCCCGGCTGCCGCCGTCCCGGCCACCTGCCAGCAGAGCTGCACCACAGCTTTCAGGTAAAGCACTCTGGAACGAGGGCAGGCCCAAGTAACCCTTGGTGCAGAGCTTCATGAGCGATTCTGTCTCGTGAGTGGCACTCTGCCACCCTCCTACCTTCCCTTGCCAAGAGCAGCCTTTCCCCCAGCCTCCCACACTTACCTCACTCACTAAACAGCAAACAATAGCACCTCGCAGAATAGAAGTTTTTTGGTTGAACTGACTTTTCGTACGACAAATCTTTTAGAAAACAGATGTCCCAGTTTTAGAAAAATAACCAGGAGCGCCGGAGCCGATGGGTGAGAGCGGCAGTGCCATCAGCAGCATTCTCCTGGCAGCGTGGGATATCACCTCCAGAGCACGCCGGAAACTCGCCGCACTTTGATGTTGATTTCATTACAAATGTCTTTCAAGATCTCAAAAGTTGAGTTTATTTTTAAAAGAGAGCTTGTAATTACAAAATCAGTATGTATTAAATGAGCATACTGAAGCAGAGCTGCTGGCAGGGGTGTAAGACAAATTGCAAATGAGGCGGAGGAGACAAGTAAACAGAAAGTACGGAATGCACAGAGAAGGAGCAGAGCTGGTGTCACACAACCTGCTGTTGTTATAAAAACTCTCAGAGGCGTTGGGACCTTCACCCAGCTGACCTTCCTTCACACTCCCAGCCGAAGCCTGGCCTTCCTGACGACCTGACCCACTTCCAAAGGTGCCACAACCTTCCTCACAGCCATCAAAGTGCAAATTCAACTCCAAATAAGCAGGAAAAGAAAGAATAAAGGGCCATTTTGTAGCCTGCACCTCTCTCTAGAGGCTTGCATTAAGGAATTCTAAATGGATTACACAACTTAGGACATTTAAAGCAATCTTCACTTCTGAATTGGTTTAACTACAGCCAGAAATTCTTAAATGCTTTAATTTCTTTAATAAGCAACAGCCCATGAGAGTCATTTGGACTCTTCTTTCATTTTGCCCTTGATACTTGCACTTCAGGGAGAGAAGCAGAGCCTTAAAATGCAAGCCATACAAAAAGCTGTTTAATGGAGATTCCAAATTATAACTTCAAAATGTAGCTTCAGAATGCAGAACAACCACAGTTCTGTACAGCATTTATTACACACAGACAGCAACTAAAAAAATCCTCAAAGCCTTCACAGACTGGGAAAATTCACTAAGCGAATCTGCAGAGCGTAAAGCAGCCCAGCATCCTAGCGAGTCTCCAAAAGTATGTCTTAAGAGAAATTTGCTCCTTGGAACTACAACACGAGGAGCACTGCGAGGCTTCTGCCTGCCTGCCCCCTCACTGAGGGTGAAGGAGAAGCATTTGGGGGATGCTTTGAAGGAGCTGCTGAATCCTCCCATCCGCGGGGGAACGCTGCGTCCCCCCGTGCCCGCTGCATTGGCGCGTGCCTCACGGCCAGGAGAGCTGTGGTGCAGCGGTGCATGCCTCCCGTGCCGCTGCATTGGCGCGTGCCTCACGGCCAGGAGAGCAGCGGTGCAGCGGTGCATGCCTCCCGTGCCCGCTGCACCCGCGCGTGCCCCACGGCCTGGAGAGCAGCGGTGCATGCCTCCCGTGCCGCTGCATTGGCGCGTGCCCCGCGGCCTGGAGAGCAGCGGTGCATGCCTCCCGTGCCCACTGCACCCGCACGTGCCCCGCGGCCAGGAGAGCAGCGGTGCAGCGGTGCATGCCCGCAGAGCTGCAGCTCCCCAGAGGGGCCAGAGCGACAGCAGTCTGCACACGCTCGCGCTCGTGAGGAAACAACGCCAGCGCCTTCTGATCCCACCTGAGGAAACTCCCAGATGCCAGAATTCGCTGTCTCCTTTCTACCACTAATGTGCCAGATCGGGCAAAATCTGTTTCAGCACTTGAAACTGTGCAAGGTGGAAATCCTGCAGATCTCTTTGCTGAAACGCAGCTTTTTTTTCTTTCCTGCTGCAACAAACTATAAAACTTTTGTTCGACAGAAAAATGGCTGCTGCTTATGAGCATGTCTTAAATTGCTACACTTCAAAGTGACAGTGGCACAGGATGTTTTAAAATATTTCCCCCATTCTAAAATGATGCCATTAAATCACAGTGAAGTACCTGTATAAAGTTTTAAAATTAATATTTTATTACCGTATTTGTAATAAGAAGTACACACATATTTGTATTCCTCAGTGTCTCTGATTGCTAATGGCCTTTCTAGAGGGATGTCTCAACCATCAGAACCATATGCTTGCGAATTAATGAAATAAATTTCAATGTCCACATGAATGGCAAATCTGTGCTGGTGTTATTGGTACTTTTTAGCCCATGCACAGACCTAATGCAGCCCCACAAGGCATCTTTCACCTGATTTTACGTTTAACAACACTTTAGAAGAACTATGAAGTGGCACACCTTAAAGAATCCAGTGTGTTAAGTGCTCAAAAAAGCCCTCATTACTACTGAAAGAGACTAAGATACATAGATATATAGATTTCATATATACCATTTTCACAGTTAATCTCAATTTGCCATGACTCTGCACAGCCCAGGGACTGCCACAAAGCAAGAGGTAACAGGTACAGCAGGAATTGGATATTCAACAGATAAAGATACAGCTATGGCTTATTTTTATGTTTTATTATTTACAGGCACAATGTTTAAATCATGAACTGGGATTTAAAACTCTTGCTCTTAATATCTAAAATTAAGTTGCTGTTATAAAATACATGGCTAACTTATTTTAATCATCTCAATTTTGTGTGCTACCTATTTCACTTTTATGATTTCTGAGAGGCTTGACACTCAGGAGAGCCTTAACTTTAAAAATATATTTATTTTCTAAGTGATTCCAAACTATACTTTTAACCATGTGACTGTGGCTAGAAATATCTGACTTGTAAGGTCCCTCTTGTTTGTGTTTGGAAATTTGACCAAACCTCAAAATGGGATGGGAATTTTTCAGGTATTTAATAAAAATCTCCGGTTATAAAGTGGTAAGAGCAAATACCATGAAAAGCTGCAAGTGGAATAACAAGAGAAGTGAAGCAGGCAGGAATGTGCCAGCAAGGCTGTGCCTGGTGACAAGGGGACAAGGGAAAGGGGAGGAAAGGAAAAAGGAAAATAAAGGAAAAAGGAAAATAAAGGAAAAATCACTGACATCAAACAGTGCACTTTGCCACAGCCTTGTGAGTTTTGATTGGATTTCTTTACACACAGTCTGCTTCAAGGAAGAAATGCCTTTCCAATGATCTCTTGACAGTTAATCACTTTGACCTCTGCTTCTATTTTCCACAATACAACTGTTTCCTAATTCATTTTTACTTTTCATAAACCTCCAGGTTGATCTTCCATCTTTAAAAAGATCAACTATTTTATTATACCTAATATCAGATTATTGAAGATTTTAGTACATGCATGGGCAGTTCATGTAATCCCATTGACCTTTTCATATTAAAATCCAGTTTTATGCTTTATCTGCTCTTTGTTAAAAAAAAATAAAAATCAGATGCTGGTTCTTTATTCTTCTATGAAAATTAAAGCTGACCAGGACTTGTTTTTTCTTTACATGGAACTGAGAATATGCAGCCAAGATGTAAAAGAAGTTGAAGATGCCAAATGCAGCATTTGGAAGGTTATGCACAGTCCAAACTACGAGGCTGCCTCCTGACTAAAAAGTACCAGCATCCATCTCAAGTAATGACACTCACCTGTCTAGCTCATATTTCCTTATTTCAAATTCATCCAGAGATAATATTTGCTAGTAGATTTCTTCCTATTTTATGAATAACTATCTGATGCCAGCATCCTCACATCCAGCCAATTTATTCCAAAAGAGGCTTCCTACAGGCAGAATAAACCTAACTGTCCATCCCCAAAACCACTGGTTCCTAAACCACCAAACAATAAATAGGAAGTGCAAATCTCTTCCTCGCAAAGCACTTCAACTTCCTACCCAGAAAAAGCACCACATGTGACAGAGCAGATGAACATTACAATTAGCAAACCCCAAGAAGGACCATGGGGAGCAGTGGAAGCAACTTGCAGAAATCATGTTTTTTTCTGCCAAAAATCTGCTTTGCTCCAGAAAGCAAAGAAAGGCTGAAAGGGAAGTTTTGGTCATTAAAAATGAACCGCAATTTATGCTCTGCTAGAAGTCAGTGCTGTTTATAGGAATTGCAGCTTTTATCTTACAGAATGAAACACAGTGAACTGCAATAAAATCTTTTTCATATGTATTCTAAGTGTCAGAATTATTAGAGGCTTTGCTCCCATGAACAGGCTCCCTCTGTTTAGGATGCTACAGCTTAACTAAACTTTACTGACTCTTTCAGTTTAATTCCTGAAGTCAACTTACAGAACATCAGAGGCTTTGAATCAAACTATAAAAATCTCAAAGCTGCAAGGTCAAGTGTCAGCCACAGAAGAAAATTCATAAAAGATCATCAAAAGTGCCTGGTAAACCAGAAGATTTTACAAAGAAAGGAAGAAGAAGATTAAAAGTCACCTCAAGAAAAGAATTATAAAGTGGTAGAAAACATTTTTGGAATTTAGATAAGACGCCAAACTGCTACTTGCATAAATTAATTAATTAATCAATCACTGTCTTAGTCCACCAGAGACTGACAGACCAGCCTGAGCTGGAAGGGACTCACAAGGATCACTGAGTGCAGCTCTTGGCCCTGCACAGACACCCAACAGACACCCAGCAATCCCAGATCAGCCCCATCTGCCCACAGGCTCTCGGGCCAGTGAAGCATCCTGCAGCAAAGTGAGGCAGGGACACATTCAATCAATACAAATAAAATACAGTTCACATGCAGAAAAAGCCACGGAAAGTTTGAGAAACAGCAAACAAAAAGTATGATAAAGACAGACACATAAAAGTGTGAATTCTGAGGTGAAACATTGGCCAAGTTGGGTTGATGGATGAACGATTGCCCAGGTCCTTGGGGAAACAAGAGCTCTGCTCTCTCCAGGCAGTTTAAGACAGAGGAACACAAAGTGAAAGCAAATGATGGCCTAATTAACAAAGTATCTGTCTAACAGCTAATCACTGCACTGAAGGGAGACACTGACTGATGACACTGGAAAAAAGGAGACAAAAATTTCCGGGAGAAAACCTCGACAGAGCTGGTGGAAATGTGTATCCAACTACTTCTCACCTCTATTTTCCTCCACACTCTTGTGCTGCCTCAGGTCTTTATCTTCTGCTGAAGCCTTATTGCCCAGGCAAACCAGAAGTTTGTGTTATCTTCAGCTGCCACCTACCTTTGCCTCCAGTGACTCAGCAACGAGTGTGCCAAGCCTGTGTCACAGGAAAACGTGCAAGAGGTGAACTAAGCTATCATCCACCAGCCTGGACTGCTGACTGACCAAAACTCAGCATTAATTGTTGACATCTACAGCACATGCAGCCTGGGATTCTTCCAAAGCAAGTCTGTTACTCTCTAGGAGTAACGAGGAGCACCCTGTGAGCGGACAGGAACACCCTGTGAGTAACGAGGAGCACCCTGTGAGCGGACAGGAGCACCCTGTGAGTGGACAGGAGCACCCTGTGAGTGCAGAGGAGCACCCTGTGAGTGGAGAGGAGCACCCTGTGAGTGGACAGGAGCACCCTGTGAGTGCACAGGAGCACCCTGTGAGTGCACAGGAGCACCCTGTGAGTGGACAGGAGCACCCTGTGAGTGGACAGGAGCACCCTGTGAGTGCACAGGAGCACCCTGTGAGTGCACAGGAGCACCCTGTGAGCGGAGGCTCGTTTGAAGCACAGAGCTCACTCCCAGAGCTTGGCTGGACACTGAACACCATCCCTGCACTGCTGGCACAGCTCCTGAGCCGTGGTTTCCCAAGCCCCTCGCTGAAATACACTGCATTATTTTCACAGCCTGCTACAGAAGAAGAGCAGTTGCTCTGTTACTGGTTTTCCCTGCTGACTTCCCAGCTCAATAAATACCAGAAAGGCACAATCCACATGGATTATCAATGCTTACAGGTTACACAATCCTGCAATCTCAAATGAAAGGTTGGAAGCATTTAATGTCAAAGCAGACAACTGTTACCTTTAGGTGCCTTGTCTATTTGCTTACCTTTACTTGCACTCTCAACATGCTGCAATTCATCTGGAAATTTTAAGATGTCCCGGTAATTCTCCTCACAGATTTCTGCCAGAAAATGCAATAGGGTCGTTTTCTGATCTGATGATTTTGTATCTCGAATCTTAAAAAGTGAACACAGGAGAAAACAAAGAGAAAAAAGAAATTTTCTTAAAATGCTTCAATAAAGTGAATATTGCAGATGTCAACTCATTAGCAAAAAGTTACCTACATGGGTTGCCTGCAAATAAAAAGATTATTCAAAAAATGAAATTTCTTGAATTCTTCATAATTTAAGACTACAAAAGGAATTTAGCCTATGATGTATTTTAAGAAAGAATGGCTAATTCTGATGAGAACGAGACCTGAAGACAGGCCATAAAGTTCTGAGATTTCAGCATTGCCAGTTCAGAATCCCCCCAGATAAAAAATAGCTGTGAACAGAGATTAAACAGAACAGAACTTAGAACATCTCTTCAATGCCACAAATGCCAAATCTCCAAAGGAATCCCTGAAATGCTGCAGAGCTGGACATCATGCTAACAGTCAGAATTTCCATTTTGACCAGTCAAGTTAAAGTAACTCCTTGTTGTAAACTCACAATTTTTTCTTGGAGCAAAATCTAAACCCTGCTCCTTTAGGCTAAAGACTTGGAGACCGATTCTATAGAGACACACAGAATAACTGCACCCTGCCTTACTGGGACACAGAATGACAACAGGAAAAGCAAAGGTAATGCTGGCTGTAGGTAAAGGACATGTAATGCATCCAGTTGTATTTATGAAAAGCTGCAGGAAAACTCTGCACAATGTGAAGTAACAGGTAACTGTGTATTTTTCCTGTTCTTTCAGCTGCAGAGGCACTTTTTAGTGGCCTGAAATAAATCAGTATTCTTGGGAGTGATAAGACTCTGGTCTCTGTTAGCCTGAGTGCATGAACTGCTGAAATGAGGTTTTTTAGCTAAAAAAATCAAAATCTGAACTAATTGTTAGAATAGAGGACCAGTGGCAGGTTTCCAACAACCTCGTGCTAAATCCCATGGCAGAGTGCACATGTCTAGGCAAAGAAACACCACGGATTTAGGAGAATGAGACAACAAATTTAAGACCAAACTTCTTCGTTTGCCCATTTTTGTGCAGATGTGAAGAAGGAATGTGTGAGTTGATGGAAGATCTAGCAGAAGCAGAGATTTCCTCTTATTCACAAAGGCACCAGGCAGAGCAGGTGTACCTAAGAGTTTGAGACGGGCACACTTCCCTTGACAGAATTAGTAATACATCTGGAAGGAATTGTTCTAACAGCATTTCACTTACTCATCCAGCACAGTTCTTACACAGAAGTAAGCTGCAACATACACAACAAATGAAATAAAGGATTTATTTAAGAAGAATACATAAATGCGTGTGTAAAATCTCCTATTTGTTTTCTCATTCTCTAAATCACTTGAAGTTCTAATTCTATAATCCTCATGACAGGCTTGCCATCGATGTTCAATTTAATAGAGGCCTTTCAGCTTTAAGGATTACCCTGTTAGGAATAAATGAGTGCAGTGGAAAAACAGGCTTTTAAAAATATAAGGTATTTAGGCAATTAAGAAAGCAATTTAATTCATACCAATTCAGCGATTAAAGACTAAACAATGCTCAGTAATGGTATGCAGTTAAAGGGCTTTCATGTGTTACATACACAGAAGTTCTTCTGACTTGAAAAAAATCATAGATTTACTGGCTAAACATCTGCATGGAAAAAAGAAATTGCATTTCAATTTGTCTGTGAACAACAGTAGTGGGATTTGCAGTCTTTGATCTCTCTGACATCATCAAGTGGATAAAGCCCTTTTTTTCCAAATGGACAAAATTATTTTCCTTTCAAATTACAACAGAAGCATGTTTTACCACCAAGAGCAACATCATAACAAGGGTCAATATTAGCACCTTGTAGTAAACATTTATTCAGATCTTGAACAAATGTTTCAAATTCACTTCTTTGGCCCAATCATAAACAAGTCTCTGCTATATTAATCGTTATTTTGAATACAATGGATAGAGATAGGTCTGCTTGATATTTAGAATCAATATCTATACTTTCAAAATCAAGTCCTAAGCCTACTCACATGATGAAAAGCAAGATAGGTGCTGTTTAAGTGTAGTTTAGCACATCCTATTTAAATACAAAAATAGAAATGAAAGGTAGGAACTGGACAGGTGACATCGTGGTTGTGTCTGTATTCACACCCTGTACTTGTATTCAATATATACTCATATTCAATAACTCACCCATTAAATTTTTTTTTTTGCATATAAATGCAACACTTTTTACATTCAGCTTTTTACTTGCAGTAATTTTGCCCAATAGATACAATAGTCCTTGGCTTGTAAAGAACCTAATGGCTTAGCCTGATTTCTGCTGTTCTACACACTACAGCCAAGTGGATGGAAAGAAAAAAGAGCCTATTAAGTTGTGCTTACAAGACCAGGGGCTGGACTTTGATGAACCTCGTGGGTCCCTTCCAGCTCAGGATATTCTATCATTCTGTGATTCAGGATGAATTTTAAACACTGCGGTGGTAAAATTTTAAAATACAGCTTTTGAGGGTATGGCCTTTCTTTGCCTGAGAGACAGAATTTGGAAAGACCACATCTAGTTGAAAAATAAATGAAATAAATTGGGAGATCAGTGTGGGCTGCAGAAAGCAGCTCCAGCTGGATGCTGAAGCATCACTTTGAGGGTCAATACCACGGGATTCGTTGTTTGGGAAAGGACTGAAGACCAAGGTGCACGGAGCACAACACAGCACAAGCATTCCAGTGGAGGGACACACGGAGAAAGATGTTTAATCCTGTACCCAGAGAAACACCACCACAACAAAACTCTCCCTTTGTGCAGGGTAAAGCATTTAGACCATGCCAATCACACCAAAACCCACTGCCAGCATGGGTTTGGGTTTTTCCCAGGTACTCCTGGATGCAGCTTTCAGGTGTGAGGGTTAAACGTGACAGCCGATGCAAGGAAAAATTTATGTATGAACCACAGCTAGAGGGACACTTTATTATAGCTATAAAAAGGCTCTCTATTGATTTTTATGAGATTATAGACCTTCTACCCTAGAAATCTTCCCCCCCTTACCAGAACAAGGGCTGGTGGACAATAAATGTCCCCTCATCAGTAACACTCAGCCTAGATAAACAGCTTGTCTTGTTCTATTTGCACTATGAACAAGAAGCAACACAACAGCACTTAACAGATAAACCACACATTGATCCAGCCAGAATGCTACAAAAGCTTTATTACAACTGGGCTGCTGCTCTCCATTTAATTCACCAGCACAGGACAGGCAGCTGTACCTGCACATTCCTGAAAGAAACCTTTTTCCTTTCAGTTCCATTCCCACGGAGCAGAATTTGGAACTCCTGGGGGGCTCCTGCTGCACTGGGGGTTCAAAAAGCAGCTGGATCCTTTGGACACATTAAACAAACAGCGAATTTCACCTTTAGTGAGTTACTACAGCAGCCTGAACACTTTTCCTGCCACATTTCTATTTTTACAGAGCATTTCATGCTCAGGCAGTGAAGATGCTCTGGTGCGTCTGCTTGCCAGGCTTGATACATCCCATGAATTCTGATGCTGATGTCTCTTATTTGAACAAAATTAAGTTCTCTGCCTTCTGCCAAAGGTTGTTTACAAATCATTTCTATCTTCAGCAACATCATAGACTGGGATATAACATCCAGAGAGATAATCTGTTTTTAAGGATTTGCAATTACTGTTCCATCATTAGCCTTCTAGCTCAAACCAGACAGGCTGGACTTGTGCTTTCTCTTATTTTCTTTATCATGTTTTAATAAAAGTTGGAACAAAACCAGAATTCTGTGTACGAAATGACCAGCTCTGTTGTAAAAACATTTCTTTTCCAAAATCAAACATTTATCCCAGATCAATATCTGCCTTTTCGATTCTCTTTTTTTTTTTCAGACTGTATAATGCAAGTACTACATCTAGTAAACAGACGATTAATTTTAAGATTGTTCAAGAAACAAGCAAAAAAAAAAAAATCAATACAAAACTCTGGTTTCACTGAAAAGTGAATTCATCACATTAGGATTCCTCATCATGAAGTGTGTGTATTCTGCACATAGCAATGTGCACACAGGCATCTTTTACCTTGCTGACAGCTGACTCAAAAAAAAAAAAATTCTCTTATCGTGGGCAGAAAGTCCACTAAATGATAGTCACTGGACTAAAAAAGGAGTTATTATATCACAATGCAAAAGGAAGGCTCCCAAATTCTGCTAGACAAGCTTGAAGACTGAAATACATTCCTTAGGAGCAAAAGATAAAGACACCTTAAACTTACCCAAGGAAAACCCCAAGCCATGGTTGCAGTGCCTTCTCACATGGACATCACACACAAAAATTTTTAAAATTAAAAACCCTTTCACTATCTGCACAGCTTTGAACACTGAGCAGCATCCAGCTGCCCCCCAAAACACACACGTGTAAAGCACCTGGCCCTGCCAAGGAGACCTTGCTCTTGCTGTTGGATGTCACTTATTTCTATCAGAGCCTTCTGCAGCCAGGAAACAGAAATTAGAAGTTTTAACTCCCAGCAAGATGTCAGTAGACAGGACCCCCTGCCATGCTTACACATGCACAGGTTTCCATTTTCTCAGTGAAGGCCAGTTAGTGACCAACAATCATAAATTCTGAGGCTCTATGAATAATGAAAAAAGCAGGCGGGTGGCTGGAAATAGATATTAAAGCTGGTGCTTGTAAGAGATATCCCCATCTGATACAGTTTAGTATTTTATACTCTTCCCAACCGTTAAAAGCCACAGCCTTAGCCCATAAACAAAGCCAATAAAGTCATCTTACTCTTCTGGGTGGAAATGGGAGGGCAGAATTTGAAAGCTTTTAACCAGAGGAACTAAATTCAATTATCACTTGAAAATAATCAATGCACAAAGACAGCCATTACCCAAATATAAACTGGGATGATTAACAGTGATTTTTAAAAAGTGTTGAAAATACTATGTAAACACCTCATTTCCAAAGTTAAACACCTGTAGAGTGCGGGGTACCTCTCTCAATATGATTCTAGAGGTGCAAAACCATTGGAGAAAAAAAATAAGTCTTGCAAAAGCACATTATTATACTAATCTTATTCAAATTAGAATGGCAAATATATAAACCAATGATAACTGGAGGTTTAAATAGCAAAAAATACCTTTTAACATGAAAAATAAACAATTAAATTCAGTTGCAAACAATGCATGTGTCACACTGTCCAGGGAAACTGAGCCACATTTCTGTAACTTCCTGGCTTGTTCTGAGTTTGGAACTCAGCAGTGATAAATCATAAGGTTCAATCAACACATGGGGATATTAATGACACAATTTCATGTCTGGATCTTGGCAAGATCTTTCTTGTTTCAATCGCCATCAGTGTCTGCGATTATTTTTAGCCATGACCTTGTCACAAATATACCTGGTTACCTAAGTGCAACAGCACAGCCAACACTTCATTTCATTACACAAAATGTCTGATATTTTCTCTGAATCTCACAGGGAGGGGAGTGGGAAAAAAAAAGCAAAACAGAAAAGAACGCTTCCCTCAGAAATACCTACCTTGAAAACAAATTTGAAAAAGTTAACAAATAGATTTTGTTTCTGAGGGCGATGCTGAATTAAATTAATTAAATGGGCAGATTCCTGTCTCCATTATTTCCAGAGGAATTTAGTTGCAAGCACAGGTAGCTTTGCTTCAGCAGTTACTCAGTTCAACAGAGAACAATCTGCAGGACGAGTCAGTCTGCATGAGCTGTGTCAACAGGTGAGCTCTGCTGCCAGCAATTCCAAAATCCACCCCCGCAGGGCCAGAACTGCTCTCCCAGCCCTGCACGCTCACCACTCCCCTCCCACCAGTAACAACGACTGTTCCACGAAAAAAAAAACTTCAGTCTTGGATTCCACTACTACCATAAAGCAACTGCAGCAGGAGATCTATGAAAGAAATCCTTCAGCTTGGCTTCTCTTTTAATAAAGTTATTAAAGAATGGAAATTTTTCTCAGGTGATGATTTTCACTTTAGCAGAAGTTGGCAACATCTTTGCATTAAACCATGGCAAGCAGAGTCTTTCTCTGCTGGAATGTGCCAGATCACACTTGCTGTGTTTGAAATATGGTTTTCCTCCCAAGCTGAAATCTCCTTGAGGTTTGCACCAGACCTCCTCATGATGCCCAAAAAAGGGACCTGAAATCTAGATTCTCAAATTAGACCAGAACAAAGTTTCTGCAAGTTTCATGCTATTTTCTTTTTTTTGAGGAGGATCCACTTACAATCATTGCATGTCTTTAAAAGAAAGATCCTTTCAAATGTACTTTTTGAACAGAGACAGTGAAGTTTGGAGCAGTACCTTACACACATTTTACCACAAACACAAACAAGCACTGCACACCAATATCTGACTGCTCTGGATTCTGGAGCTCTTGGTGCACCCCACATTTTGCTGACACGACTGAAGTCTAGCTTTGGTTAAAGGATAACCATGTTCACTTTAAACACAAATCCTTATTTCTGCGGCAGTGCTTGAAGGACAGGAGATGGAAGATGCAAAGACAGAGGAGTAACGAGGTATTTGACACACACAGACTGTGTATATTCTATTAACAAGAGAAGTACACAAACTCAGATTGAAAAATTTTGTTCTACTTTGCACTCCAGAAGACTCAGAGCAGACTTTGAATGAAGCTGCCTTAAATCCCCACTGCACCAAGACAGCTGGAGCAGGGACCAGCCTGGCAATGCTCACTCTGCATTTCCCTGTGTGGTACTAAACACAGAGGGGCAGTCAGTAAATTGTCTGAGTGCTTTTCCCTGCCTTGGGCTCTTCCTCCCGTGTCCTGACCGTCACCAAGCTGCGCTGCAGTGTCTGACGGCTGCAGCTTACCTTGCAGAGAAAGCTGATGTTGAAGCCGAGAGACTGTGCGTTTCGGGAGCCAGAGTTCATGTAGTTCCCCAGGAACAGCACCAGCTCCAGGAGCTTGCTGAAGCTGTCGCTCTTCTTGAGCTCCTCGCAGGCCAGAGTCACTGCCATGATGTCGGGTTTGATGTTGTTGACGTGCTCCTCGAACATGAGCCGGAACAGGATCCCGTTGAGCCGCGCCCGCAGCATTTTCACCGAGCTCATCTGCAAGACACCAAAACTGCATCAAACACAAAACCCCAAATGCTTCTTTATGAAAAAAGCTCCTATTAAAAACCCCAGTGCTGTGCAGCCAGCAAGCCTACAGCTTCTGTATGTTTTCACTGCCTATCCTGCATTTCCAGGCATCCAAGATCCCACCACCTTTGTG
This sequence comes from Callaeas wilsoni, assembly GCA_013398955.1. NCBI lineage: Eukaryota > Metazoa > Chordata > Aves > Passeriformes > Callaeidae > Callaeas > Callaeas wilsoni. The sequence goes on from VWPU01006009.1 coordinate 33,618, forward strand.
TTTCAGACACTCGCCAAAAGAGAGCACAGGACCCATTCCTTCCAGCTCTGATAAAAAGATGGGAGGTTATAAATCCTGACATTGCAACACGGCAAATGACAGAGAAACTGAAAATAATCTACAGTGCTGATTCATTAATTTAAATCCCCATGACCAAACTCACTAAGCTAGGTAACAAAATATGGCCACGACTTTTGTGTTTTGCACAAGTGATCAGAGTTATTTCCTCCCACTTAGCACACTGCAATTCACAAGAGAAATTTAAATTAGGAGAAAAATATGTACCGAGCATTTTTAAACCACTTGAAATTTTTAATTTAATTGCAAGAATGATTATGTTCCAGATTTATCTCATTTTACTTAGCAGAACACAGAAAGATTTCTTCCCCGCTGCATTCAGTGTCAGTGGTGTTCCTGAAGCACTCAGCAAGAAAAGCTTTGTCATGTGACAAAATCACAGATCTTGACTCTCAAAACAAAGATTTTGATGTGCTCCTGCCTCCGTTGGCCAAAATTTGACCATGGTCCTTTGAGGAACCGTGATTTTTCTACTGGTGTTGTCTCCCAACAGCTACCAGAGGCAGCAGCAATAACTTTCACTGGAAGGACTTGAGTGGCCTGAATAATAATGAATTCATTCTAAAATGAACATAAACACGAAGGCGCTCCAGATGGTCTCAAACAATTCCTATGATCAGGCTGGAACAAGGAAAAGGAAAGGATCAGAAAAGAAGCATTTCAGCATAACTAGTGAGCTTTTTTTATAAATTTCCATTGTCACAAATCTCTCTCTCAGCCTCTATAAGCCAGAATCATTGGAAGTCTTGAAACATTATTCTTCTAATCATTCTGTATTTCAGAAATATCACACTGAAAACATCTGCCTTGAAAGGATCTACTTACACTAATCTGCAGTAGATGGAAATTAAAATTAATCACATAATTTGCTTTAACTTTTGTAGAACAATCTCCAATTGCTGTTTTTACTCAAAATGGAACAGAAAAAAGTTGTCAAAAGCTTTAGATCCCGAAACCAGAGTGCAACAAATCACGTATAAACCCACAGGAGAGTGCGACATAAACATTTGTGAAGAATAATCCTTAACAAACTTCAGAGAAGTGTCCTTTCTTCTTTTACTACTGTGCAGTGCCATGGAACACTGATCATTTATTAGCTTTTGACCATCAACCCAGCAATAAGTTTTAATTTCATCCCTTGACCTACATAATATTTTAAAACCATCTTGGTAATTCCCTACAAGCTGTTTCATGTGGGTTGTTCCCTTAAAACCCAGAACATTTATATGCTCATAATGCCCTTTAGGTATCAGCAGATGATGGCCACAAATGCTATTTCAGTTCCTCCTGCCCCACCCTGCCCTGGTTTCCCCCTTTGAGTGCCCGTTTCCAAATCCACGCTCAGTGGCTGAGAAGGAGTGAACACACACTGAACTTTGGGGATCTCCCAGAACCAGGTGAGGTGCAAAGCCTACATCCACCCAGCTCAAATTCTGTATGGCTCTGGATGAAATCAGTGCCAAGGCACGTAAGAATGGAGACATTCACACAGGTGCATGGAACAGCACGCACTGGCTTCCACTGCACACAGCCAAAGCAGCAAGAAAATGGGTATTTCTCTCCCAGCTGGCTGTCAGTGCTGGGCTGCATGTCATTATTTCCCCTTCTGGGCTCTCATAAAGGTCTTGTCTGAACTCTCTACCTAATCAAGTTCTTGATTCAGTTCTTTATGCTTTATTATCATCGTTCAGTTCTCAAGCCCTATATTAAAACAAGGATCAAAGGCTGTTGGGGAAAGGCAAAACGCACAATTAAATTTGCCTCACTTCCTAAGAAAAAGCTGACATTTCTCTAATAAAAATTTGTCAGCTTACTAAGACAACATAGCCTCTTACCTATGTTAAAGTTGCCTTTTTTTCCCCAGCAATGTTCTAGGAAGATTAATTCTGCACGAAATTACAATCAGGCCAAACGAGCAGCCAATAAAATCAATTTAAATGATTGAATGACTCCAAACCAATGGAGGTGCAATAAACTTGGACAATTCTCCCCACTTTGCCTCCCAGCCAGGACTGCTCATGACAGCTGAACTGGTTAGACAGAAAAAAAGGGTCACAGAATATGCAAGTTTATACAACTCCTTGGTCAAATTTATGCTTTTATAATACTGAAAATGTTCAACTGGCACTAAAGTGGAAATGCAGCTCCTTACTGAAGTTGCAGCTGTTCCCATATCATAAAAAAATTAACTCTTGAACACAAGGTTTACATTTAGAATTCAGATAACGTTCTGCCTAGCTAAGTTCATGCTATACAGCTGATTCAGTTAATCTATTTTTCTTGCTCTACTTCAACATCAATGCAAACTTTCCTTTAGAGGAAGTTGTGGTGCCTTTTTTGATCCCAGGATATAACTTCAAAAAGTTCCAGTAACTAATTAGAATATATAATTGATTTTAACATTTCATCTAAATGAAAATGCAGTTCTAATTTCCATTTACATATCAGCTGAATATTAAGCTAATCGGTCCCTTCGAATAAGTTAATCATTTACTAACTATGGTTTTTCTACACAAATTTTAAGCAACTTATTCCAACCTTTATTAAATGTGATGGGCAAAGTGATTATCCAATCAACATATCTTAATAATTAACACACCTAAATCTACATAAAAATAAGAGTCCATATTTTAAATACTATTTAAGATAGTCTGTCTTCTATTCCTAATGTCAAGGTTAAGATGATTATTAATGCAAAACCCCAAAATTAATTTGACACGTAGGGAAAAAAAAAACTTCAGTCAAGACTTTTAAGTTCAGCTGCATTTCTTCCACTTTAATGGACAGTTCAATGACATCAAAATGAGAAAGAAACCCAGCATTTTAGCACCAGTAATGCCGTTAGAGGCCTCTAGAAATAAGACAGAAGCAGGACCCATAAGGCAAAGCACTGGTTTTTATGAAACCAGATGGCAAAGCTGAATAAGCAAACAAGCTTCGGGAAACTTGGTTCCTTCATAAGGCAAACAGCACCATTTGGAGATGTTTGATTAAGCAGTTTTTGCTAATTAATGTTGCATTAAATACTTGGAAACTCTCTCAACTTTCTCTAGCCGGTGTTTCCTCAGGAACACAGCCCAGTGAAGCAGCGAGCACGGCCATACTGGGAGGGGTGGGAGATCCCAGTGAAGGAACGAGCCATACTGGGACTGCTGGGAGATCCCAGTGAAGGAACGAGCCATACTGGGACTGCTGGGAGATCCCAGTGAAGGAACGAGCCATACTGGGAGGGCTGGGAGATCCCAGTGAAGCAGCGAGCCATACTGGGACTGCTGGGAGATCCCAGTGAAGCAGCGAGCACGGCCGTACTGGGACTGCTGGGAGATCAGGGAACGTCCATGGCTGCCCCAGTGGGC
>VWPU01006010.1:0-18603 GCA_013398955.1 Callaeas wilsoni
AATTTTTTAAAAATTATTTTTGGGTTTTGTTTTCCTGAAGTTGTGGGTTTTTTTAATCTTGCTTTCTTACTTTTACACATCTGTCTGGACTCTCAAGTATTCAGGCTCATGCTTCAATAACTGCTGGTTCTCACTGATTTGAATTCTGTGACCCTCTGGTTTGATTTTAATGAATAGCCCATGGGCTGTGTGCAAGCCATGTACTCCCAAAGAAAAACACTCTTGCTGTCTGGGAGGTGTTTTTCTCAGATTGTAAAAACAGGTTCCGTAGGACTATAAATTTGTTTTCTGCCTGCAGTATTCTTGTTGGCTTCAAATGGGAAAACAGTGTTGTAGTTTAAGCCAAAATTAAGAATTATATCAGTAGATGGTGCTATAATCTTAGTTTTAGCCTGTTAGTGCAACAAGTCTTGAGAGGCTTGCTGCATGATTTCTTTGCACCTTTAAAAAGGAGACTTATAAATATGTAATCAACATGATGCTATAATTATTTTACATGTTTGACATTTCAAATACTTTAATATGGTCTTTACTCAGAAGGCAATGCTATATTTAGGTATAATTCTTGATGAGAATCTACTGGACAAGCAACTGATGTGATTGTGAAGAAAATGCAGATTTGATTGTGCCCACTGTGGCTTTTTCCAGATCTGTGAATTGGGTTTGCTGCGCTTCCACCCAGCCTATCTCCCAGAGGTTCCCTGGTGTGTGAGAGAAGGAAATCTGCTGTTTCCTGAGAGTGCTCATCTCCCTGGAACCCCAGAGATCTCTGCATGCTCAGTTTCTCTTTCTCCTCTCCTTTTCTCAGGGGGGAAAGGGAGAGGATGTTTTTTGAGGTTTGACCAAGGTATTTGCGCTCCTCAGAGAAGAGGAGCAGCAGGTGTAGCCTGTTGTTAAGATGAGCCTTTGGGAAGGGGAGGGTCTTTGCACCCCCTCCCTGTATGAGGTGTGTGATCTGACTTTAATGGCTAAACCCCACGTATTTAAATATACAAAGCTGGAAGCAGTGGCAGTGATAAGGATCCAGTCATCAATTGCAAATGAATAGAGAATTTAGGAAAGTGAGTGGCAAGCAGAGGCTGCATCTGGTAGGGAACTACACTTTGCTAAGAGACCTGTCCTGAGGATCCACAGTTTGTGTAGCATGAGAACTGTGAAAGTCAGCATAGGTACCGTCACGGAATGGGGAGTGTAAACTGAAAAAAAATATTCCTGGAGTCTTTCTATTTCTAAAACTGAAAGCATTCCCTCACTATGATTTCAGAGACTCTTGTCGGATATCCTGAGCAGGTGCTGTGGGTGTGAATCCTTGTACAGGGCTGGAAACCCACAGGACAAACTGGTCACTTTGTGCTGAGGGCAGGAAAATTTCTAGCAAGAGTTTGTCAAATTTCAGTGTAACCTCTTTGGATAAATTCTCTCCTTTCCTTGTAACTTTGCACAAATCCCACACTGCTCCAGTCCCTCCGCAGTCACCTCTCAAGCAGAGAACACAACTCCTGTTCTGCAGGTGGTAGAGCTGGGGGAGTGTACGGGACTGCCACAAGGGTACAGTTCCATGGATGTGCCCTTGCACTGATGGCAGGTGGCATTAGACATGGAAAGAATTGACTCCCACCTTGTTGTGCATTTTTTAGCCTCTGTTTTTTTGTCTTTACAGACTTGGTCCTTTCAGGGAGGAGTAGCAATAATTTCTGTAAGCCTCTTTCAAGTAAGACTCAGGGTATGAAAACTTTCTATTAATAGGAAACATTAAGTTATACATGTCCCTATCAATGACACATAAAGATGTAAGTTATTTATGCTGGTATAGTGACAGTACTTGAAAAGCAATTTTTATGGTAGAATTACTGTTATTTAGTATATAATGTTCCTGTTCTACAATGATCAAGACTTTGTGGTTTTCTCAAAAACAAACAAAAACAGATCAAATAAACCAAAAAACAACCCCCCCAAAACCCTCCCAAAAAACAAACCAAAAAACCAACCAAAAACCCCCCACCAAAATAAACCTCCCCCTGCCCATTAAATGCTGCTCGTTCTGGAATGCTATGTTTCCTACTGTAAGTTTTGGATAAAGTATCAGATAAACCAATCTTTCCTGGTGTGTAGAGCAAACCTGGACTACTGTGTCCAGCTCTGGGGTCCCCAGCACAGGAACAACCTGGAACTGCTGGAGACAGTCCAGAGGAGGCACCAGGATGAGCAGAGGGATGGAGCAGCTCTGCTGGGAGGAAAGGCTGGCAGAGCTGGGATTGTCCAGCCTGGAGAGGAGAAGCTTTGGGCTGACCTCACTGTGGCCCTCCAGTGCCTGAAGGAAAGATGGAGAGAGACAATTGCCAAGGGATGGAGGGACAGGACACAGGGAATGGGTTCACACTCAAAGAAAGTAGGTTTAGATCAGATATATGGAAGAAATTGTTCAGAAATTTCTGAGCAAGTGCTGTGAGGGTGGGGACGCCTTGGCACAGGGTGCCCAAAGCAGCTGTGGCTGCCCCTGGATCCCTGGCAGTGCCCAAGGCCAGGTTGGACACTGGGGCTTGGAGCAGCCTGGGACAGTGGAAGGTGTCCCTGCCATGGCAGGGGGTGGAATGAGAACCCTTCCAATTGAACCGTTTTGTGATTCTACATTAAAAGTATTTTCACCTCTCTTTGAAGAACATGTAGGAATGTCAAGCAATTCAAAGGAAAAGATCAGTCTGGTCCCTTAGCACAGTGGCTGTGTGCTTGAACAAGGAACGCAGTTTAGAGACCCTTACTTGTGACAGCACTACCTGTGACAGTAGCCACAAGGACACGGAACAGTTCCCGGTACCTTTATTATTAAAACATTGTCATTTCTACGCTAAGATGTGAAGAGCTGTGAATGCAGAACCATTTTACGTGTGGGGGAGCCCTAACACGGCTCCTAAAGAGGCACTGAAGATCTTATGAAGTGTATGTGAAGTGTCATCTGTACTGCTTAATTGCTGCAAAGACTTGGGAGGCCCCAAAGCCAGTGTGCATTGTAAAGTACAGGATTTTTTCCCTTAAGAAGATCTTCACTTGGGGGAGGATCCTGAAGGGAGCATGTGACTTCCACTAATTTTTGCTAAGGAAACAGAGGCTATAGATGCAATACAAATATAATACAAATGCTAACCTGGAAAGGCTAACAGTATAAAATTTGTATTTAGTTTTATTTTATGTTGCTGATAGTTATTTCTTTTATGAGCATTCCAGATTGCTCCCAAGCAAAGATACATTGCAATAACACACAAGTACATTGTATTGTTAGGAAGTGGCTCATTATAACCTCATCTTATCATATAAACCACCAGCTCAGGGATGCATTAAAGCACTTAGAATGTGCCTTATGGGCCCGCACAAGAAACAGATTAATGCTTGTGAAATCATATTTTAATTTTTAAATATTCTTTCAAGATGAAAGGAATCCTCTTAGTGCCATGGGTAAGCAATATTTTAAATCTGTGTGATTGTAATGTGGTTATTAATTTAATGTATTATTCTCATACAAAAACACATATTACCCTGGGTCTGGTTTAAAGTGACAATATTGCAGGCACTGAGCATTCCTTTTCTGAGCAAATACAGCAACACCACCAATCAAAGCTGGGCAATTAGTTTGGTTTACTTTTATGCGGCAATATACATCCTGATGCACTGGAAGGCACTTAATTGTTCTTAATATAGTTGTATTTCACATGACATGGCCAAATGTAAAAAACTTTATACACTGGGGGGAAAAAAGAAAGGTAAGCATGAAACGTTTGAGATCATGTGATGTAACTATACAATATCCCTCTCCACTCTGTGAAAACAAAAGGAGACTCCTGAAATACATTATCCTAGTTAGAAATAGAATTAAAAATTTAAATAAGCAGTAGGCGCTTCTAAATTCTTCTTTTTATCTCCAGAATTATCACTTTTGAATTAGAATAGTGCACTAAATTTTGAATTAGGATAGGCACTAAAGCCCAATATTCACTATTTCTTCTGAGCATTCTAAGCTGCTGGAGATAGACACTTAATTTATTCCAAAAAATAAAGAACGGGGGAAAAAAATAGAAACAACAGCAACGAAGAAACCCAACCTTGCAGGAATTTATAAATGGTTTGCAAATGGTTCAGAGGATAAAACAGCTGAACTTCTAAAATTTGTAAAAGTTACAGCTGTTGCCAGGTAAGCAGACTTTTGCAAGTTATCCATGGAAGGCTATGGCCTCAGTTGTCTGTAGGAAAGAATATCATGAGAGAAGATAGTAAAGCCAGAATTAATCCTGCCAGTTAATCCCAGGAATATAAGAATCTGAGTTCCTTGATTGTAAGTTGTTGATCCTGATCAGGATCTCATTGATCCTGATCAGGATCTCATTGATCCTGGTTTGTCTTTCTGTTGAACTTCAGGCAAGGAATTGCAGTTAAAGTGAACAATCAGTCTTGTAAATGTGCTACTGAAATTGAAATAGATGTAAGTGATACTTAACGTAATAAATTCTCTGTTCCTTCTTCGGATTGTCAGATGGCACTCATGAGGGAAATGTTTACTGTACAAACAGCAACTCGTTTACTAATATTTTATACTTGAGCCACTTCTGTTAGGAAAGAGCAAAAGTAAATACTTCTGGTGTTCTGAGGAAACTCTTTAGTCACAAATTTTTGCTGAATAAGAGGGAGATTTTCTTTTTTCTTTTTTTTTCCCCCTGAAAGATGACCAGAATCTAATTTTTGACTTAGACTTTAAATCTTCATCTTCAAAGAACGATTTAGAATAGCGTTACTACAAGAAGAGATAGTCAGATTTTTGTGTGTGCCCTCCCAACAAATCTCCCTCTCCCTTTCCATTGTCTCTGATGGACAATGGGAATTGTCCTGAGATAAGGGACCCATGGAAATTACAGGAGGAACACTCTGGGTGCTTGATTGTTTTAGCTCCCTCTGATTCTCTTGCTAACAATTTTATGCAGGATGACAGATTTCTGTAAGAAGCCAAAGAAACAAATGATTGGCATCCCACATATCTAAAAATTAAGGAAATATTAATGGATCAGTGTAAAGAGTGAAATTAAGATCATTAGAATAAGCAGAGCCTGAATTCCACATATCCTCATTCACAGCATTAAAGGACAGCACTGTAACACTCCTGACAAAAATATTTTCTCTGCTTGTCTTTGCATATCTTTTTCAGACTTGATTTTATTACAGGAGAAGCTTTAGGTATGGAAATATGAACATTACGTGAAAGGAATGAGCGAATGGATTTCCTGTTCCTTTTGTTTTGACAAATTTTAAGCTTGTTATTTAAATGATCACTGAATTCCTTTAGAAGTATGACAAACTTCAGCAATTAACATCTATTTTCTTAAATTACTATGTCATTTGAAGCTCTTCACATTATTTGTTATACACACAAAAAAGACCTTCTTATAGATTCAGTCTATCATGGGCTAAAGGCATAACCAGAGTAATTAGACATTACAGGATTGTAAGAATATTCACATACAGCACATAACATGCAACAGCATCATTTATTAATGCCTGTGGGTGTTCAAAACTGGATGCGAGTTCTGCTCTGAAATAGTTCAAGATTGAGAGATTTGATCTACATTATATTAGAAAAAAGTTTTCACTTTCAAGTAATATCAAGGAAACACAAGAGATACATGAAAAGTTTTTATTAAACTTTTAAAAAATCATTATCTTAGAATAGACAATGCTATCTTTATGCAGTTCAAAGCATTAGAAAAAGTAAAATCTCTACCTTGTCACTTGTGGTGATTTGAGAAGTATTTTTTCTTTTGTCTAAACTAAAAGTAAACAAATAATGCCTGGCTATTGTATAGGAGATATTTCAAGCAGCTCCCAGTGCACATTGAACAGAAGTTGATTGTCATAACCCCTTTTACAGATGAAAAATCTTAATCCAAGAATCTCTTCAACATTAGAAGGCACATTTATCTCCACAGCCTGCTTCTCCAGGCGCTGAGCTTTGCTGCTGATTACTTTGAGCATCGAGGCCATGCAGGGAAGCTCTCAGTACCTTCTTGATTAGGCTTCCTCATTGCTGGAAACAGAAGGTTTATTGTTAGGAAGTTTCAACATCTTTTGTCACAAGCATGAGAATGGAATTCTAATAAGTGTGTGAAATTGTGGAGAAATACATATAAATTGCTGGTATTATGCAAACGCTTAATCACCTCTTACAGCGTCATGAGACTGTGAGGAAATTGGATGTAAAAGTCGCTGAAGTGTTTTTGGTGGTAGTGCGGCAGTGCCCAAATGCTGTTAGGAACTGGTCAGTGCACAGCAGACTGACATGTCGAGCTGTCTGTGGGCTCTCAGCATTCCTGGCCTCGCTTTGTCAGGGAGGGTGAGTCCTGAGGAATAGTGTAAAGCTGGATATCCCCAAAACAGCAGCATTTTTGAGAGACAGAGTCCACATTTCTAGTGCTGGATTGTCACAGAGATTAGATTAGGCTGAGGAGAACTGCCTGTGATGCCAATCACAATTTCCAAAGCCTGAAGCCCTGCCTTCAAGCTGATGTGCAAAGTGAGGCAAGAGTTTTGCTTTTACTGCTTTTGTAATTTTTCTACATTTCTTTCTTGATTAAAAGCCTTATTCTGCCAGTGCTTAATCAGTCACACCTTTTTAGCATTCTGTGACTATGCTTCTGGGAATTTTTACATGTCCTGAAAGTCTTAATTTAGGCGGTGGATGTGCTCAGATACATTGATCTGTGCTGAGGATTGAGAGAAATCATTGTTGGAGTACTAGAAAGTGCAGGGAGATCATCAACAGTCTCCATTCATTTGTGTCACTCATCAAAAGACTCCAGAGGTCTGTGTAGGAATCTCCTTCAGCTTCAGTATCCATCCCTCAGGTGGAGTTTTTCAGTAATGCTGCTCCTCAGAAATCAGTTCAATAATTATTTCTGCACATTGACTTTAATTTCTCTATCAACACATCATCATTCTTGAAGGAAACTTAACAGGCTTCCACTGTGAAACAGAAGATGAATAGGAATAGTTAAATGCTTGTCCATTCCATGTGATGGATATTTGTTGAAGTCAGTTTATAATAGGGCAGAACAGAATCTCTCTCTTTTAGTGTATGGATTACAGTAAATAATTCACTTATTTGCCACTAAGATGTCCACAGTAGAAACAAAATTAGAAGTAGAAAGAAAAAGCTTGGTAGTATGTCGGAGAGCAGCTAAGCAGCCATACTCTTGAATTATTCATATGGCTTATGTAAAGATGGAACCTGGAAAACGGAAAAGAAAAGGCTATTATTTATTTATTCTACTGAAGAGTAGCACGTGTAAGTGGAAATACGGGTAGGGTCAGAATTGTAGTTCTATCATATTTTGTTTGTGTTTTAGTATAAAAAAAATTAAACTGACAAATCAAATTTATTGAATATAGTTAAAATTTCGTATGAAATATTCTCGGTTAAAAATTCTGATGACACTTCTGTAAATATCTCAATTACACCGATGGGGTCTTGAGGCATTGTCTTGGTTTTCTTGGTATGCTGCTATAAGCCCAGGAAATGCAGCTGACATGCTGTCTGAATATTTTCTAAACATATATATTTTCATATAATGCATTAGTGTATATTGTATTTTTCTCTCTCTCTAAAATACTGACACTGTCATGGAGAATGGCTTTTTGTGGTCAATGATTCTTGATGTGAATTTCTCCTGGGCTGAGGATCCAGAGCTGGCACAGCGCTCCAGAGGAGCCTCCGGGGCTGGGCACAGGGGCAGGATCCCTCCGGACCTGCTGCCAAGGCTCTTCCCCGTGCCCCCAGGGCACCCTTGGCCTCCTTGGCCCCGGGACACTCTGCAGGCTCAGGGACAGCTCCCTGTCCCCAGCACCCCCGGGACACTCTGCAGGCTCAGGGACAGCTCCCTGTCCCCAGCACCCCCGGGACACTCTGCAGGCTCAGGGACAGCTCCCTGTCCCCAGCACCCCCGGGACACTCTGCAGGCTCAGGGACAGCTCCCTGTCCCCAGCACCCCCGGGACACTCTGCAGGCTCAGGGACAGCTCCCTGTCCCCAGCACCCCCGGGACACTCTGCAGGCTCAGGGACAGCTCCCTGTCNGCCCAGGAGCAGGACCTGCATTTGCCTTGGTTGAACTTCAGATGTTTTTTCCCTGCCCATCTCCCCAAGTGGTTGAGGCCTCTCTGAAGGGCTGCACAGCCCTTGGGGATCTGCCACTCCTCCCACATTTGTGTCACCAGTGGATTTGCTGAGGAGGCACTGAGCCCTTCATCCTACCATCGATGAAGTTAAGCAATGCTGGGCCTGTTGTTGAACCTTGGAGGACACCGCTAGTGACAGGTCTCCGAGCAGACCCTCTGGGATCTGCTGTCCAATATCACTGCTAAGGCTACAGGTAAAGTTTTTTCTCTGTATGTGCTGGTTTGAAAGCAAAACCAGTGAGAAACTCCAAGTCAGAAGTACAATTTAATAGGAAAAAAACTAAAATAAATGCAATAGTACAAAAAAACCACTGACAGAGTCAGGATACAACCTGACACCCTGTCAGTCAGGGTGTTGGTAGCAGTCCAATAAAATGGTGGCTGCAGTCCTCCAGAGTTCTGCTGAAGATGGTCCTGTTGAAGCAGTGATCCTGTAGAAAAGGTCTGGTCTTCACCTGAAGGTCCAGTGGTAGCTCTTGTCCTCTGGGAATCCAGTAGGTAAGGGCTGGCTCTGGTGTTCGGAATCTTAGCTTATATCCAGGATGGGATGCTTGGTCCCTCCCTCTGGGCAGAGCATCTCACAATGGGAGGATGTAATTTTATCAGCCATGTGATGAGACTAGATGGCCCATTAATGGGAGATATCCTCCCTAGAGGGAGGATGGGTCATGGGAGAGATAAGGAACGCTGCCCCACCCGGTTCCGACAGCTGGCCTATTAACAGAAGATAGTCCAGAGAGAGGACGCAGGGGACACAGCCCCACCTAGTTTTAACAGCTCCTGAAGATGGTAATAGAATACACTGCAACCCAGGACACTGTATTTTTCCTGTATATATATATTTATTTTACCCTTAGATAATGAAGGTGGGAGAGGAAGAACTTTAGGAGACAGATTATACTGTAAAGCAAGATTTAAGTTTCCACTGTGAACATTCTTCTGAATAAACCTTCAATATAGTCTGTCATTCATTCATTTCTTGATGTGACTGGATTGCCTGTGTGTTTCTGAGCCTAATTAGAGATTGATGAAAAGATATTTTCACCAGCTTTCCCTCAGGATGGAATACTTTATGCTTCTTAGTGCAGAGGTCCTGTATTCAACCCTTATTTCTGCTGACCTACTTGAGTCTCATTATCTTCAGGAGTTTATGAGGATAGGTGTTTCACTCGTTGAGTGGTAGGAAGGAGTCAGGAATACAAGTAATCTAAATCAGGAGAGCTGTGCCCATTGAAAATGAGGATATTTATTTCAGTATGTTATGGGGTTATACCTGTGTGGTTGCAAGAGAGTGCCTTTACTGCCCATATTTTAAAGAGAATTCTTCAGCTGCTGTTCTAGGCTGTGGGCAATAAAATCAATGACAGTGGCTGATGACACAAAAAAATAGTGGGGTGTCAACTTCTCTTGAGCATCAGGGTTGGTTGGGTTTAAGAATTTTAGTTTCCTTACATATCTTCGCCTTCTTTTACTCCTTTTTTAATTATCGAAGTTAACTTTATCCAAGTGCTTAATCGGAGATTTCTTTGGTATTTTCTTCTCCCTTCAGCCTATCTCTTACTTCAGCTTGTCCTGTGCAGAGACTATCAGCAACCATGATTTGTTTTCTGTTCGCATTATTTATTTCAAAATGATACATTAAGTGTGCAATTCACATGTGTATATTTTGTATTTTTCCTGTCCCTTTTGTCTTGTTGCTAAAGGGCTCTGTCAGCAGAAATATGACTGATAGAGGAGATAGATCCATGTACTGTTACTAATGGTGCAAATGTTACACTATTTTGTCAACAGAGCTATATTGTTGAGAGCAATTTCTCTCACTGTGTCAATACAGATGCCATGCTGTGTTGATATTAATGGATCTGCCAGGAAAGGCATTTAATTAATCAGTTCCCAGAATAAACTCTGTCAACTTTAATGTCCTAGCTAACAGTAATGCTTGGACCAGCATGGTGGGTGAGTCAACAAATGTTGTAATAAGTTAGATTCATGTTGGAAAAGCCTTGGTTCAGGACCTCAGAATGGTGCTGAGGTCAGCAATTTGTTTCTTTCTTTCTGTGACTGTGTTGCAGCAGTCTGACAGCTCTGACATTCGTACAAGGAAAAGAAAGAGTGGTCTGCAGTGTTCCAACCGGCCAGAGCAGCCGTTTGCCTGACTCTGAAGGAAAACTACGAGTACATTCCGTCACCTGTAGATCAGGAAGTTTTACTGTACAGTGTAAAAGGACTACTAATTGCAAGTATCATATATACCTAATATCCGTGGGGGTGGGGTGGTAGCTACATGCCTTTAAAGTATTTAAAATGCTTTTGCTTTCTTCTCAAAAGTCTGAATTTACCAAATTTTGATCCCATGTATCAGGACAACCAGGTCAGTGGAATGGCACAAAGATAACATTCACGTACACAGTCTTTATCAGGCAAAGCATCTTATTTGTATTGTCAGGTGAGTGGAAACTACCTCATTATTCAAGCATGTTTTATTTCGGGTGTCAAATCTCCAGAAAATTAATATTTCTTGAAATAAGACTAATATCTTTAATATCTGTCCCTGACATGTCTTTACCTGGACTCACAATGACATACATTTTAGTGTAATTTATACAAACATTGACTAGTCTTTTTAAACCCTTAGAATTTTAATATCCTGTCACTGTCTGCTATATCCAGTTATTTAGTCTTGGATATTGATGAATGGTTTTGCATTTTGTCTTTTTTGTGGGTAACAGGACTTTTCTATTTGATTATCAGTTGGTTAGGCATGGTAACATCTGAGCTCGGACCAAATTCCTACAGGACTGGAAAGGGGAAAGAGGAGCTAGGAGCCAATATGTTAATTTTATTATTTAAGCTTCTTACTCTTTTTGAAGGCTATTTAGTCCTATGGTAAAGTATACATGCTTTAGAATTGCCTTTATGACTTCTTTCAGTAGTAACACAATCAGAATACCTGTCCTGTTAGAATTTAGTTGAGAACCAAACCCAAATTAACAAAAAAATCTTCCCTAAAAACAAACAAACAAAAAAACCCCAAATCAATTTTTTAAAGTCTTATTTGGCTATTTGTAATATCAAAGGGCTTTTCCAGAGAGTGCAAGTGACAAATTCTCTTAAAAGTGCAGCAGTGGGTATGCTCTACTAAAATCTGCTATAAAGTACATTTTGCCCACCAAATGAAGTAATAAATGAAATTCTCTGTCTCTTGGCTTTTATTCCCTCCAACAAGTACATTATTTATTGACAGGAAAACTGAGCTAAATGCATTTTATCTGCAGAATTAAGGATGGGCGTTGTTAAATCGCAGTGTTTTTTTAGCAAATTGAGTTAAAGGGCTCACCATCATTTGTATTGATGGAATGTAATAAGAACTTTAATAAAACTTTGTTACCAGAGTAAAGTAAGGTGTTTCCTGAAAAATGTGTTTTATTGACAGAAGAGAAATATGGTCTTGGAGGAAAGTGCAGGTCAACAGAGTATTCTGCAAACCTTGAAAATTCTTCATGATGAAAAATCGCACCTCTAATTCTACTTCCACTTGTTAAAGCACTGTGCTGGAGGTGATGATTTCACCTAACAAAAGGAGTGCCACAGGCTCAGGTGACACTAATAGGTGTCATTCCCTTGAAGCCAGTGGAGCCAAGCTGTCTTAGAGTGGATAAATATTTGTCAAGGTGAGCTTATGAAGATCTAAAGTTTTGTATTTCTACAATAGCATATTCTTTTTCTGGAAGGTGAAGAGCAATTTAGCAGACAGGGATGAAAATACTACACCATGTCTGTGCCTCTGTGTGGTGTTAATACTTTGTTGTGTAGCTTAGTTTAATCCACCTCTAATTCTGAACTAGGATGGTCTAATTATAACAACTTAAAAATTATTACACTAAAAATAGGGCACTAAAAATATATTGGATGGCTCTTTTCCCATATAATCCATTGTGAAGGTTTAATATTGAATTCATATTTGCCCACTGTGTCTCAGCAAAGAGAGAACACTTTAGAATGGAATGAAAATCTCCAGTAGAAGGGCTGTGCCACTATTACATTTTTCTTCAAATATGTGAATCTGAGAGATACATTCTCAGAATCATAAAAAGTGGCTGTCCCAGTGTATTAGACAGTGATCTGACTCTTGTATTAAAATAACAGCACTATTACAGAGTGGAACCAAGGTGGGTCATTTTGGGTCTCTTAATCTTTTGATTGCAGTTCTTCTCTTGCATCCTTCAAGTCCTTCAGGGACTTCATTGTTCTGCTTTCAGAAACCAGAACAAATATGTTAGAAAAGATCTTCAGCTGGAAATACTGTAAGGGAACCTCTGTTAATGTAATATGAAATGGAGATAAAGATAAGGTGATGGAGTGTTGAATATACTGTTGGGATTGACTGCTCGTGAACTCAGTATTTTTTTGCATTTCTGTTTCTAATGACGGTCAAATTTTCATTTTAGAAGCATTCATAGAATTGTAGCAGTTAAGCTTTGAAGCATTAGAAGAATTGTCATTCTGGGGAACTGGTGGAAACATGATACTTTTTCCTAGGAACTCTGCAATCTAATCTCACCTGGGCAACCAAGTGGCTTGTTGAGTATTGTTTAGTAGTCCCTTCATGCTTTCCAGGGCAGAGGAGACCTCATGTGCAATGGAATTTGTTGCAGATAAAGGTACTTATGGGTGTGGACTGAATTACTGGATGTGAGAATTGAAAACAGTTAGAAGTTACACATGTGTTTGAAGTGACTTAGAGTGTTTAAATTTCACAACCACCATTGGACAATCTTCTCGGTCAGAAAGCAAACATTCCTTTGTTTGTATGTAGCAAAAACATTTCCTTCTTAATTTTCAGATATCCCAACAGATTAGATACTGCAGCATGTTCGGTTCTACTAACATTTTTTTATAATGCATTTAAGATTTGTTGTAGGGGCATGTGGAAAAAAAGCGATTGTAACAGGAAGTGGGAGTAAAAATGAAAATTCCATCAGATATTTCCTAGGTCTGTTGCCTGCTGTGAGCCTATCAGCAACAGTAGCAGTGCCTCTGGGGTAAAGTATTTAAGAAGGAGGGGAAAAAACCCTGCAGAATTGAAGCTGGAGAGAGGAATTGAGAACATATGAGAGTAACGGATCTGCAGCTGCCCAGGGCAGTGCAGAAGGGAGGGCAGGAGCTGCTCTGAGCCTGGGGTGTGCAGCCCAGGGAGAGGCAGCTGTGCCCCGGCAGCCCATGGGGCCAGGATGGATCAGAGATCCCCCTGCAGCCCAGGGAGAGACAGCTGTGCCCCGGCAGTCCATGAGAACCAGGATGGATCAGAGATCCCCCTGCAGCCCAGGGAGAGGCAGCTGTGCCCCGGCAGCCCATGGGAACCAGGATGGATCAGAGATCCCCCTGCAGCCCAGGGAGAGGCAGCTGTGCCCCGGCAGCCCATGGGGCCAGGATGGATCAGAGGTCCCCCTGCAGCCCAGGGAGGGGCAGCGGGGCCCCGGCAGCCCATGGGGCCAGGATGGATCAGAGATCCCCCTGCAGCCCAGGGAGAGGCAGCTGTGCCCCGGCAGCCCAAGGGAACCAGGATGGATCAGAGATCCCCCTGCAGCCCAGGGAGAGGCAGCTGTGCCCCGGCAGCCCATGGGGCCAGGATGGATCAGAGATCCCCCTGCAGCCCAGGGAGAGACAGCTGTGCCCCGGCAGCCCATGGGAACCAGGATGGATCAGAGATCCCCCTGCAGCCCCTGGAGGGCCGCACACTGGAGCAGGGGGTGCCTGAAGGAGCCTGTGACCCTGGCGGAAGGACTCAAGTTGGAGAAGTTCATGTTGGATCAGCTCCCGTGAGAGTGACCCCACTGTGGAGCAGGGAAGAGTGTGAGGAGTCCTCCCCATGAGGAGGAAGGAGCAGCAGAGGGAACATGGGCTGAGCTTACCACAGTCCCCATTCTCCATCCTCTCATGCCATGGGGGCGGGCGAGGCAGAGAACTTGTGAGCAAGCTTGATCCCAGGAAGAAGGGAAGGGTGGGTGGAAGGTGTTTCAAGATTTAGTTTTTATTTCTCATTTCCTTCGAGCCCCACCTTGGATGCTGGGTTCAGTTTTGGCCCCTTCATGACAAGAGACACCTTGAGGGGCTGGAGCGTGTCCAGGGAAGGGAATGGAGCTGGGGAAGGGGCCGGGCCACCAGAAGCAGCTGAGGGAGCTGGGAAAGGGGCTCAGCCTGGAGCAAAGGAGGCTCAGGGGGGACCTTGTGGCTCTGCACAACTCCCTGACAGAAGGGGGCAGCCGGGGGGGTTGGGCTCTGCTCCCAGGGAACAAAGGACAAGACAAGCCTCAAGCTGTGCCAGGGGAGGTTTAGAATTGGATATTAGGAAACATTTCTACATGGAAAGGGTTGTCAAGCATTGGAACAGGCTGCCCAGGCAGGTGGTGAATTCACCATCCCTGGAGGTGTTCAAAAAACTTGTGGATGTGATAGTTGAGGACTTGGTTTAGTGGTGAACATGGTGGTGCTGCTGGTTAACGGTTGGCCTTGATCTTGGAGGTCTTTTCCAACCTCAATGATTTTATGAGTCTATGATTCTACTGTGATTTAATTAAATTACTTTCTGCCAAGTTGAGTCTATTTCGCTTGTGACAGTAACTGGAGAGTGATCTCTCCCCATTATTATTTTGACTCATGAGGCTTTAGGTGTATTTTCTCTCCCCATCCAGCTGAGGAGGGCAGTGACACCTTGCTGGGCACCTGGCATTCAGCCAGAGTCAACCCACCACAATGAAAGTTCCTAGAGAATTAGAATTTTGTTTTTATGTTTTCATATAGTATTGTAATACTGCAGAGTGAGCCATATAATTATTGTGTTACAGTGGTTTTGTGAAAAGATTTAATAAGTCTGTAGAAAGAAGTTAGAGTTGCATTTGGACACCATATTATGAACCAATTAAACTGGGTGACTAGAAAGTGAGAATAAATTGGATTGTTAATGTGTGTCTGTGGAGGGAATACTTTGCCTGTTGCGTACTGCAGTGGACATCCAAACAGCTACCCAAAACCCACAAGCTTTAATACATAACAGCTTTCTAAATGACTTGCTCAGTGCTGTGTCAAGACCACAGTGGTAATGATGCCTCATGCTGCTACTAAGCAGTGGTTAAAGCCAGTATTTAAATGAATATATTAAGTGCTATTGAAAACCAGCATCACGTTGGTTGCCAGTTCCAAAAGCTGTCAATTCACCAAAGCCTTCAGCAGCGCTCACCCTCTGCAGGACCAGCTCTTACGTTCTGCTCAGAATGGGAAATTAGAGTGATTATAAACCTTTAATCTTCTTTCATTCCCTAGAAATAAAAACATAAAGCTAGAACAATTAAAAGTAAAAGTGGCTGAAAGCCATGGTTATGCAATTCCCTTTAGATGTCATGTTAAAATATACCCAAACACTACCAGAAATGGGAAGAGAGAGGATTCCAGGAGGAACCCAGAAAGGATTTCCTTAGCCAATAGTAGATGACATGATTGAGTTGAGATGGGAACCAGCTGTGCTGCTGGGCTGCAGCTGGAATGGGAAGGAGAGCAGGAGACCAAGGAAGAGGGGATAGGTGACAGTGGAGGATGTTGGACAAAGCTTGTTCATAAGAAGGAACTCAACACTGCAGAGAGGGACGTTGACGAGCCTACAAATGGGCATGTAATGGCAGGAGCAACTGGAAAACAAAAGGAGAAAAAATTGAATTATGCAAATTTATTTTTAAAAGAGGTAAAAAGATGAAGGAACAAGAGAATTGTGTAAGTACTATAGCTTCAAATATACCTGAATATGAACGGGAAAGTGTAAAGATAATTAATTGCATTTATTGGTGAGTTGACTTAAAAGATATTAAAATTAGGACTATAAATGACACTGAAGTTGGGTATTGGGGTTTTTTTTTGGGTTTTTTGGTTATCTAAGGCTATCCAAAACAGTTCCTGCTCCATAGAGTAGCATGTGTCAGGATTCCAGTCTATCGGTGTACTCTCCGTATCCCTTCATGTATACTTAGCCTCTCTTCTCCAAATAATTATCACTGAATTTTTCTTCTGCAAGACAGATGCAGAACTATGTAAGATATAAATTAAAAGTGCCATTCTCCTGCTGTTTATGCTGTTTTGCAATTGTATGAGTGGTGTGCTTGAACAATGGGAGCAATAATAACATGGAAACCTGTATCCTGCACTTTAAAATAATGAGGAACCTGAATTCTGAAATTCATCCTTTGCAGAAGGCTCTTTGGACCACGGTCCAGGCAAGGAGTCAAATTATTGGAAGGAAAGATGCTTCTATCACAGAACGAGTTGAGAAATGAGGAGTAGTAAGAAGCAGGTTTGTTTTGATAGAACTGGAGTTGTTAAAGGCTGTATTTATCATGTTGTCATTGTATGTTTGCTGATATGACAGCAAATGTGCCTGTCCTTTCATTTGTTACGGAAAATGATCCTGAGTTCATTATTCTGTATCTGCTTCGCTCCTAGGACTGACATTTCAAGCAGTGCTCTTGAATGTGAATGGTAGGTCCATATGCCACAGAAATTCCTGCCAGTCTTTCCCTTTCCCAGGTCTAGGTATCATTTTGCCATGGTTTTAGATACTGCACAAGAATGGCTTTCACAACTGTTCTCTAGATCCTGAGATACTGGTAGGACTCCTGGGCTATCACATTGAGTACTTGAATATTCTGGTATCAGAGTTAATAGATATTCCTGCATAAGTCTCTCCTTCACGGTGATAAAATGAATGTATTTTGAAACATATTAAATCTGAAAATTTGAGTGCTTTGCCAGTGTTCTTTTTATTGCAAGGCATCCCATTTTCATCTTCATGAAATTAAATGCTTACATGTACCATATAATTAAATTTAGGCTCAGCAGAGGATTTGATCTGTGAGTTTATTAACTTTCGGCTGCATCACTATTTAATAGCTTTGGAAGTTTTATCAGACTAAAATGTGCCCAGGATACATTTATCAATGAAAAAAAAAGTGAAAATGTTGATATAAAGGGAATGGTAAGATTTAAACCCCAGATAATCTCTATGCGTCACAGTAACTTATGGATGGAGGGGAAACCTGAGTCTGCCTCCATTTCTGCCATCAAATCCTAACCACTATTTCCAAACTGTCAGAGGTAGAAGAACCATAATTTTATTTTGCTGCCCAAGATTTTTACAACTTAATGCTGAGGAATGTCCTATTCAAATTTTTTTACATAAAACTAGAAACTTGATGTTTTTGACAGGAGTAAATTTAATTCAATATAAATACTAAGAAACAAAAATCTAAAATTATGCAATATTATCAAAAATATTTTCTAAATTTATGTTGTGTATCACACGATGTCCTGGAATTCTTTCATCTTCTTTTTACTTTGGTGGTGTTTTCTAAGCTGCTATGAATAAACTTTGTCTTTTTTTTTTTTTTTAAGTTTTTTTTTTCTTTCACTGATCTCTTTTGCTTCTATTGAAATTTGTCGTGCTCTGGCTAGCATTTTCCTACACAGTTCTGGAATTACTTCTTAAATGTACAGTCTAGATGACTTTCCCCTTGGCAGTAGTGGGATTTCTGATCAAAATTTTATAAGCCTCACCACAGTCTTGCATCGTTCAGTCCTAATAATGGTGTCTTCAAGGATGGAAACCTTAGCAAACTTTCCAGGTGTGCAGCTGAGCGAAAAGAAGTCAAGATAATCAGATGGAGCAAGTTTTCATAAATAAATAAATATATAACTTGCCAATTCTTAAGCACATCTCAGTGTGTGCACTCTTGTTCACGTGCTCAGGAGACTTCACAAGGAAACTGCTAAAAAGCATTTGAGGCACCCCGCATATGATACAGTGTAATACAATGATTTCCACATAAAAATATTTAGTTCTCATAAGAACAGAGAGATTAACTTCTTACTGTATTTACATCTTAGTTTCTTGACGTTCTCTTTCAATTTGTTTATTGTAATCCTTCTAACATTGTAAACCTTTTAGCTCTCAGCCATCCTGAGGGTAATACTTGCTAAGTGCTCTGGGATGCCTTAGTAGATGATAAGTCTTTAGAAGAAGTGAAAGTTGTTGTTATTATTGTTGTCATGTTCCTGGTGTAGTGCTTATTTGCCCCCATTATTATGCCACGTACAGAACTCTACTGTTAAGATTATGACAGACTTTCTATTGTAAACCTCATTTTTAGATTTAAAGCATGACTAAGAATATATTTTTGAGTGTTAAAACTAATCATGTCACACTTTAAGAACAAAGTATAGAAAACTTGAAAAAAACCCAAACAAAATTAGTTATTGAGAGACAGAAGTTTAACTGGGAGGAGTGGCAGATCCCCAAGGGCTGGGCAGCCCTTCAGAGGAGCCTCAACAACTTGGGGAGATGGGCAGGGAAA
>VWPU01006011.1:0-21757 GCA_013398955.1 Callaeas wilsoni
CCGGGGATCGGCCCCTGCCCTCCCGGGGACCGGCCCTGCCCTCCGTGCCGGCCCCGCGTCCTCCGGGAATCGGAGCAGCCCCGCGGCGGCACGGCTTGGAGTGGGGTTCCGCTTTGTGAGACCCCACCTGGAGCACTGCGTACAGTTCTGGTGTCCCCAATACAAGGAGGGCATGGAACTGTTGGAGCAAGTCCAGAGGGGACCTCAAAATTGATAAGAGGATTGGAGCATCTCCCCTACAAAGATCGAGAAAGTTGGGGCTGTTGAGCCTGGAGAAGAGAAGGTGGTGTGGGGGACTCAGCAACCTTCCAGTATCTGAGATGGGCTACAGGGAAGCTGGAGAGGGACTCTCCATCAGGAACTGTAGTGATAGGACAAACAGTAATGGGTACACATTGAAAGAGGGGAAAATTACATTAGATATTAGCAAGAAATTTTTTACTGGGAGGGTGGTGAGGCACTGGCACAGGTTGCCCAGAGAAGCTGTGGATGCCCCATCCCTGAAAGCGTTGAAGCCCAGGCTGGATGGGGCTTTGAGCAACCTGGTCTAGTGGGAGGTCTCCCTACCCATGGCAGGGAGTTGGGACTGGGTTCTTCCGACCCCTTAACAGTCTGTGATTCTATGATTCTATGAAGATGCCCTCAGGGAGCTGCAGGCCCCCCGCCCCCGGCATGAGAGGAGAGTTTGTGTGAGGTGAGATGGGGAGCTCAGGTGTTGGGGACCGCCGCAGGGCAGAGGGGATGGTGCCCCAGAGTGGCTGGGGAAATGGCAGATCTCCCTGCAGAGCCAGCCCTTAGCTGGGAAAGGGAACAGACCCCACTGCCCACTCACAGCCAGGGGAAGGGACACAGGCACGGGTGGTCCAGGAATGGGTCATTGTGTTCAGTCCCTGGACCATCGGCCAAAGCAGGTCCTCCCTTTTCTTGGGCTTTCCCAGCCCAGAGGATGGTGTGTGGTGCAGAAGGGAGCTCACGCTTGGCAGAGGCCTGAGAGTGGTGTTGGCAGATCTCACCTGGTGCCATCAGATGCCCATACAGTGTTACAGCACTGCGTTTTCATACCAGCTTGATGCTTGGCTCATTTGTTGAAGGAGGATGGAAGCCTGGGCTATCAAAACGTTCTTTGTATATCCAGTAATTACTCTGCACAATCCTTTTTAAGTCTATAAAGAAGATCTTGGTATAGTCATGAGTAGATCTAATTATGAATGAAAAACAAGAAAGAGAAATAACGTCTGTATATTCAACATGTAGGTCATTTAAAACCAAGACTATTTCTATTTGGGTTTTGGTTGGGTTGTTTTTGTTTTATTTTGTTGTTTTTTGTTTGTTTGTTTGTTTGTTTGGTTTGGTTTTTTTAACAGAGAAAATACGAACCTCTGTGGAAAAAAAAAGGCTGGATCTGGTGGGATTTGTAGAAACTTGGCATATCCACAGATCTGGCAGCCTAGCAGTAACATTTTGTCTTTCTAAAGTGGAGTTTTTCTGACAAACTTTATGGCTCTCATAAATATTTACCAGCTTAGCCCTGAAATCCATCCTATGTAGGTGATATTTCCCTTGCTTTTAGAGACATGAGCAAGGAAAGATGGCCTTTGAACACCACCCAATAAAGTTGCAGGTCTGTTACTTCATCATCAGGACTACAAAATGCTCCACAACACCTGACCTGCAGATTTTCCTTCCTAGATCTCTCATTAAGCTGATGTTTTGCTCTGTGTTAATGACTGGAATTTTGGATTTCAAGACTCACCCCGTGTGCAAATGTTTGTATTTGCGTGTGTACATGCACATCCATGTGTGTATTTGCTCAGACAATACATGCTCACAGTGGAGCCACTCTCCCTGGGAAGCAGGCAGGACCCTTTGCACAGAGCAGGGAGTGGGATCTGTCTGTATCTGACTTGTCAAGGTCAGTCACGAAGTCTAAAGCAAAGCCAGGAAAAGTATCCAGATCTCCTGACTCTGCTTTTGCCACGGGGCTGCTGCTTCATTTTTTTCTTTTTGGTTGCCAGTAGAATATGTTCTTTGCAATGTGTTTATAAAAAATTGTAATTGAGTTATGACAGAGTCAGAAAAAGGGCAAAAAATGAGCAGAGATTTCTTTGGGTTGTTACCCAGCCTAGTGCTCTCACCCTGCGCTTGTGGGCACTCCAGCCAGCGTGGGAAGGCTGAGCTGCCCACATGGGAGTGATTGTCAGCATGTGAGCAGCACACATAATGCTGTTTGCACCTAGGAGTGTTCCTGTCCTGGTCTGTGGAAGTTCTGTACACAGGCATGAAGAGACATTAAACTTAGCATTGTGTTTTACATACTTGTGTTTCTGCTCCATGGAAGCAGTAGTCACTGATAAAATCTGAACTGTACGATGGTGGATAGGCAGATGAAATTCCTGGGCTTGTTGATACAGTAGGAGTTCCACTATTGCCCTTGATAAACCCACATTTAATACCTGCAGTCCAAATTTAAAGGGGCTGGGGAAAGGGCACGGGAAGCAGGGGAGCTATGGGGAATGACTGTATCTTTCAGAGTCATGGTTTTGATTGGCTAAGGGATTTTGAAGTAAGAACTTCTGAAGAAGTGCTTGAGACCACAAAAATAACAGTAGCTGATTTTGCTATTTTATTGCCATTAAATGACAACATTGATTAGAGCTGGTTTTACTGTGTAGCAAAATTTGCACAGGGAATGACAAACTGCATAGCAGGTGCTTTCTTCTATATTTCATTGTTGCTATAGTCTGCTTCTCCCATTTAAACAGATGAGTTAATTTCAAAGTGTATTCATGTTCCTCTTAGAAATTGGGCCATAGGAAAAAGCTGATTGTATGGATTTCCTCTTTCTTTGTTGTCCATAAATATTCTGTGTATTATCACGTACTACTTAAGCCACATTCACAAATCAGAAGGTGATTTCCTATGTAAAGGTTCTGAAAAACTCAGAAAGCAGTCTGATAATCCTATCGTGCTTTCTGGTTCCTGTGCTATCACTAGTGATAGTGACAGTGATTTTGTAAGGGAGACTTAGATGATAATGTTTGTATGTTACCAGAATAGGCTGCAATTTGTGTTTTGAGCTGTACTGGCTACGATGCTAGCAGTTATAAAAACTTGGTTTTGGCAGTAGAGCTGGAGAATATGACTCAAAAACATACAGGAAACAGATTCTGCTAGTTAAGGTGTCTTTTTTATGTCACTCGTTTGGCTGCCACCTCACAGAGAAAACAATAAGCTACAAAACGACATCACTGTGGTGAAGAATTCAGAATTTTTTTCTTCTGGATATTAAAAGCTACACTAAGAACCTCTTAACGCTGCAGTGCACAACGTAGACTCTAACAGCATTTGCAGTCAGAGCAAAAAATGTTGGACTTGGTCAAAATTGCTGGGCAAAACATAAGGATTAAGTTTAATGTATTCATATGCACAGGTTTTGAGTCTTAATTCTGGAAGAAGGATTACAAATACAGAACTGACTGAGGAATTTGTATTCCACTCACCGGTCTTAAAGGCTGGGGACTGAAAGACATCAGTTGGTAGAGACAAGTAGAGAGTCAGCTAATGTAATTGTTATAGGTGCTTTGTTGTGTTCTGCAGCTATGACAGTACCTACCAGCTGGGAATCTGCCCAGGTATTAAATCATTTTAGTTTATACAAAAATTCCAGTTTAGATTGATAGCCGTTAGCCCTGATGAAACTTTTTGGTTTTTTCCTTAAGCCTTTGAAAAACATATTTTAAAATATGTTACATCCACTGGGATATAGCTAATATTATTTATTCATTCTTATTCCAATGCCTTTTTTTTTTTTTTTTGGTAGAAATTCTAAGGTAATTCCATGGAGTGAAAGATTTCCAGGATTGTTTTATCATTTGTGTTGTCTTTAGAGCCGAAGTCATTCCTTGTGTTTGAAATCAGTATTTGTATTTGGTTTTAAATTCTTAACTTCCAGACAATACATAGTCTTAACAGTGTTTTATGGTAGGAAGAAGTGTGTGATTCTTAAAATGTCAATGACAAAGCTATTGATAGAAAGGGGCTGATTACTGTCTGCAACCTGAATCAATAGTCCATGCTCAGTTATAACGAGGCCCAAGTGCAACCTGCTGCAAGGCCAGAGCAAAACGTGGCCTTGACAGCAGAGAAAACATTGGAAAGGGAAAAGCTTTTCCTTCTCGGCTTCGTGTCAAGCAGAGACTGAGATCTGAGAGGTGGGAGAAGATTTTGCGTGTGTTAACTTCTGCCTTTGGTCCAGACAAGTGCCTGGGGACAGCGGAGTGGCTGTGGCACTGCAACGGCTCTGCATTCCTCAGGTGAGGAGAGGTTCAGGCACTGGGCTGCAACCCAGTGGGCAAACAGGAGCAAACAGTGGTGGCTCCTGAACTGCATGCCTCGTTGAATTCCCTTCCTGTAGGGCCAGGCATGCTGTGCTTTGCCTGCAGAGCTACATGGTATGGTGCATGACATGTGAACCTTCATGATGGGATCGCTATCAAGTGCCTGAACTGCACTAATTCCACCACCATTTGACGCAAATGCCTGTATGGATCATAGCTCCAGGACAGAATCACAGTGCCGGGGACAGCCAGGTGAGAGCACTGCTCTCACGGGTTGGCACAAGGTCACCGTTTAGAGAAGGAGAGGATTGAAAACACCTCCTTACCTTGCCATGACCCTGATGCTGGGTGGCTTACAAAGGCAACACAAAGGACAAGTAGCCAGTTGATGGTGATGCTAGCTCTGAATTTGACTCCATATGTTTGAAGCTAAAATAGGTGTTTTATAGCAAGCCTCTTGCAGTCCTAGCACATGACCCCACCAAAGCAACATCCTAGATGCTTTGCCATCTAAGTCAGGCACGTTACTGTGCCTCCTATGCCATTTCCTGTGTTGTTGATCCTGAATCAAAGACTCCATTCACAACGATGGGAAAAGAATAGATGACTCCTGAACATGTCATGTTTTCAAGTGCTGGTTAAGAATTAGTGTGCCCGAGCAATAGTGGGAAGTAATTGTTTTGTAGCAGTAAGATAAATTCCAGGGCTTTTGGGTACAAGTTATGCTAAAAACTGGTATAGCCCACACTTGTTAAATCCACCTCATTCATACAAGAGTGTGTGTCAAGGTCCAGACATGGGCTGAGCCTCAGTAGTTTCTGAAGGCGCTTTAGGTGAAGACCCAGGTTGTTGTTTGGACAGTCTCCAAAGTTTTAGCAGAACCAAGCCCTGAAGTCCCTCTGTGTATTTTCCTGAAGTAACTTGTGTTTGATTTGGATTGTATCTTTTATTTAAATATTACCAGAGGCAAGGAATCAGTGAGCAATTTAGGAAGACTGTCGATGTGGTTGTTCCTCCTCACTTTTAGAAACCTTTGCTTCTGCTCTGGATATGCCTGCTTCCAGCTATGGGAACTTTCCTGCTTTTGTGTCATGGATGATCAGGCTTTTACTCCAAATCAGGACCCAGCTCAGCCCACAATCCATCTCTTTAAGACACTAAAGAGTTTGAAGTCTTGGGGTCTGTTATCAAAAGGCATCCTATTCCAATTTGTAAGCAGGAGCGTGCATGTTTCCTCTGATTCATCCCTGCCTTATCCACTGGTTTGTGCTGTGGATACCAGATGTGAATACAGTTTTTCATCTGTAATAACATGAAACCCAAATACAGACATGACGCAGGTTATTTTGCTGATGCCACAGCCAAAGAACCCATGTAGCCCTCTCAGATACTGTAACTCTGAACTCTAGAAACTCATTTTCAATGGTGTCTCTTGCCCTTTTCAGTATCTCTGACCCTTCCCCTCCATATGGTATCTCCTATATTGAAACTACCCTTTATTATTATTCCTACCGATGTGATTTTTACCTTTGGTCGTACTCAAATGTGTCTTGTTCGTCTGAATGCAATTTTGCAAACTGGTTTGCTTGTACTGATGACACATCTTTTAATTTTTACCTTTTTTCTCTGTCTTGCTGTCATCTACAACCTTTATCAGCAATCCCTTTGTTTCTTTGCAGTTCTTGATAAGGTATCAGTTGCTGAAGATGAAGAACCAATTGTGCAGGGTTATGGGACCATATTGCATTTTTCTGATGTTAAAGAATTGTCGATAAGTAATTGCCATCTTGAAAATGCACACAATGTGCAGGCCATCCAGGGTGGGAAAGGAAAAAATAAACAATTCTGAGAAAACACAGCTGATTAGTGGGGTCTGCCAACAAGCAAAGGGAAGGGGTGCAACGACTGAGGACTGAATAAATGGTTGGGGTGGGACACTGAGCTGAAGGTCCCAGGGTAGCACCCAGGGAGCAGCGCCTGCTGCTCACAAGGCCCTGAGCACCCTTCCAGGAATCCCATGGTGATGTCTCAGGGATGATTAGTTAGACAACCAATTTATATGTGTCACGTTGCCTTTGGATGGTTCCGGTTTCTTAATCACCATGTCCTGCTGCAACAAGTTGAAGGCCTCAAAGAAGTCCAGGTGTTTTACATCAGCTTTGTTACGTTTATCACTCAACCTTACAATCTCCTTGGTGAAAGATAAAAATTCAGTTTGAAATGGTCTCTTCCCATAAACTCTTGTTGATTGGCATTAATGATATTTTCCTCCCTTAATTCTTTGTTAATCTAGATCCATGTGAGTCATTCCATTATACTGCTGGGATTTGTGTCAGGAGACAAGCCTATAATTACTAAGATCCTTCTCTCTAACTTTTCCAAAACCTTTTCCAACATCTGCTTTCCTTTGGAGCTTCCCCACTGCCCAAAAAGTTACTGGATATCACAGGTAGCTGTATTGCTGTTCTTATGTGTTGAAGGCATCCTTGATAATTACCCAGACAAAGTCAGCAACATTATATGTGCTACTGAAACAAGGTGGGGGGGGGGGGTTGAACAATGAATTAACTCTATAATCATAAACAACCTTTGCAAAAGCAAAGAAGAGATATTTTATATGCAGGTTTATCCTGAGTTTCTGTATCACAACTTAGTGTTATGGCTACAAAGGGTAGGAGGTCAATAGCTTCAAACTGGATTGGAAAAATACCACGTTAATGCTATTTCCCCAATCCTGATTATAATTCACATCACAGAAGAACATAAAAACACTTTTCAGGGAGAGGGGATGTTTTCTCATCTAAGCACAGGACAGTTTTCAAGATGCATAGAAGAGCAAAATGAATTAGAAGGAATGCTTTAATATTATCAAAATGAAAAGCAGGAATTAAGACTATCATTGTTTCAAACACTTACAAAAAATAAACTCAAGTCCTTTATTCATCTGCATCTGTATTTATCTGAACAGGCATCTGAAGTTGCTGTAGAGGGCCAGGTTCCCCCTGGCTGCCCCTGCAGCCAGCCTGGCTGGTGTTTCCCAGTGGGAAAGATGTACTCCCAGCTCAGGCTTTGGAGGAACAGGACGTCTTTGTCCCAAAATAGTCAGGGCACCAGCTCTGCTTCTTCCTGGCCAAGAGTGCCTGTCACAGCTTAGCCTTTTTTCAGTCATGATAATAAAGGTTTTGGGATTAGGTCAGTGGTCTGTATGAATCACAGAGCTTTGTAGGACTTGCTTCAAGTGCCTGGCGCTATATAACCGTAATAAATGAATAGTCCCTGTTGGCAGTGAAGTCCATGCATGCTGCAGGTATTCTCAGCAGAGAAAATCAAGTCTGTGGTGTACAGCTGAAGAGTTTTCTTCATGTGTCATGGAGTTTTCCTTTGAATAACTTGCTTTGATTTGCTTGTCATGTTACACACCATCACATGATTTATAGGCAGGCATCTACCTACAACTACATAGCATTAATCACCTTTCATTGCTTCTATTCCCTTTTGCCCTTCTGTCTTTTAGCCCAGTACTTCTCCTATGACTTGTTGGACCAGTGTCCTTTCACCATTCATAAAAATACCATCAGAGCAGCCACAGCTGTGAGCTGCTCTGAGCAGGGCAGAAGGGGAGCCCTGGGAACCCTCTTGCCTGGGGAGTGCTGCATTTTAGGGGTTCTGCACCCCTCCCTTGCCCTCAGTGAATGCCCACTTTGCCACCTAGCTTCTCCCTGGCCCCTTAGCTCGTCTGTCAACAGAGTGATAATTCTTGCCGGCAGGATTTACCCTTGCAAATATAGGATCCCGTTGAGCTAATAAATACTTCCTGTCATTGCCTAGGGTTGCCAACAGTAACATTCCCTTCCCCATTTATAGGAGATGCTGAATATGGCATTGGTACTATTAAAACCTTTAACACTTCTCCCATTAACATTTTCTGCCTGTAAAAGGATTTTCATATTTTCTGTTGGTTCTGGTTTTACTTTCTTTGGTGGCTCCTGAATCCTGAACCTCCTGAACTTCAAGGAATCAGACCTTTAAATTTGTTTTAAAACCGTCTAAATAATTGTAGATTTTTCAGTCTGACTTTGAAAAGCAAGATAATATTGGAGAGAAATGTGGGTGTACAACTCTGAATGCTTTAGGAACCTTTTATATTTACCCTTTTTTAAAATCAGCAATATGGAATCAAATACCCGTGAAAAAGAGACACCAGTAATTATTAATATAAGACTTTTCTACGTCTTGAAAGAGAAGAAAGGAAAATAAAACAGGGAATATTGAAAAAATGGAAGATAACAGAACGGAGAGGATTTTGCAGGTTTTTAAAGGTTCAGTAAATGCTTTCTTCTGTTTTTCAAATAGCTTTTGCTGAAAGCACTTCTGTGTATCTACATTAGCAGATGAGATGGTTTTAACCCCAGTAAGCAGGGACATGGGAGCGGTGCTGGTTCCTGCTGCCTTGCCCCAGGAGGGGAAGTGTAGGATGGCATTGGAGGAGCTGGGTGGGCTGTGGGAGGCTTCCCAGGGGGAGAGGAGGAAGGGAAAACACATGTGAACATGAATGAAGAGCTGACAGACTGGAAGGACACATGGATCTGAGGGATGGGGAGAGAGCTAGCAGCTGGAAAAACATGTAGGCACTAACCCTGGGAGAATTTTCCTTTTGAGTAAATCTGCTCCTCTCACAAAGAGGAGTGAACTCAGAGGCTACATTAGGTCCCAGGCTGGGTGTGATCCTGGATGGTTTGAGGTCTTATTTCCTCCTACTACTGGGCTTCAGTGAGTATTGCAGTCGGTAATTATGGGGCTGAGCCTCTAGGACACCCTTTAAGAGGAAGAAAACCATTTTGCCTTCTTATATGAGGAAGATGACCTGCGAGGGCACTTGTGTCCAGGGGACACTGCTGAAGGTCAGAGGCATCACCTTTAGTCATCTGAAACCAAGCCTGGTTCACCTGAGGCCAAAATCTGACTGTAGGGAGTTGAGCAAGGATATTTGGAGGACATTGAAAGGCTCCTTTAGTGCGGCTGCCCGTTAGAGGAAAATGTGTTGTTTCCACTGGGTTACATTTGCCATTCACTGCCATGTCCTGTAGGCCTCTCCATGGCACTGCTGTAGATTTCAGGACTTCTGGGCCTCTCTGGGAAGACCCAGCACAGACTGGGAGAGCACTCGGGAAATGTGCTCTGTCCTCGAGAGACAGTGGTGTGGAGCAGGCACAACCAATGCGCCTTGGCAGTGCTGACAAGTGCTATGTAGGCATCCATGCACGCTCACACACACATGTATTTATATTTCTCTGTGTCTGCATGCATATAGCAGGAAATCTTCTGCTCCCTCGTAACAGACCCTTCTGGTATCTCTAAGCGTGACACACGCTCCCCTTGGGAGTCCATGGAGGCTGTAATGTCTAACAGAGTAGGATTTATCTCATTCTCTAACACCTAGGGAAAAGACCAATACTATTTTCTAAAGTGCTGCATTGTTTTTGGGTTCATCTATATTGCTTTAAATATTTTATGTATGTGAATATGATGTACTGCAATGAAAACACCCTTATATCTTTTTCTAGTAAGTGCGTCTTTCAAAACTAGAAACGATGTCAAATGATGGAGAGGAGCTCTGGGTCTGGAAGGCACAAGGAAATGCATAAAAGATGAAGGCCTATTTATGTTTCTCACATGCACGAAAACCCTCCAACCAAAAAAACAACCCACCTACATTAAAGAAACACTATTCAAGCTACAAAGAAAACCAGCCAGCATGTGGCCTCGCTGTACTTGCACATTAGGATCCAGGCTTTAATTACAGGACTGCATGCTGCCTTTCCAGAGGCCCCTGCACACGGGACCTGCACTGGGAGCAGACCTGTGTGTGGGAGAGGAATCCCCTTTGCTGGATTAGCTGGGTTACAGCGAGTATCTCTACCAGGAGCAATATAAATGCAATATTAGCACAACAGAACGGGCTGATTTCCTCTGTGCTCAGCAGTTAAACTGCTTTAGGGCTCACACAGAGCTGCTTCAGGTATCTGTCTGAGCAGGATTGTGGCTCTGGTGTTGTTCTGCTGCTAGGAACTGTCCATTTTGTGCATGGAGATGAGCTTGGGTGGGGAGCCTTGAGGAAATAGTGAAATAGGAAACCTGCAGAAGCAGCTTTGCTCGGTTTCTCCTACTCCTGGAGCAGCCAGCTGTGTGACCTCAGCTCTCTGAAGGTCACTTGCACACATGTTCACATCTGCAGGGGTGCTTCTGGGTTCCAGCAAAGCACATGGGAGTCCCCAGCAGGCCATCCTGGCGGGTGATAGGGCCAGCAGCACAGCCGGAGTACAGAGGCCACCGGAGAGAAGTGTGATGGGATCTAACAATGTGTTTGTCTCGGTGGAAGGCTGCCATCCACAAAGCATCAACCGATGTGAGGCATGAGACCAGAAGGTTTCAGTTGACAATGGAGGAGAAACACAGATGGGAATATGTGGTTCTTCCCAGACACTGCAGGGGACACATCCTAATGGGGAGAAGGGACTCCTCTTTCCTGCTATCCCATGTCCTCTGAGTCCACTTCTTCCTTTCCCCTGGCTCCTTATCCCAACTTGCCCCTCCTCATCCATCCCACCCCATCTCAGACTTTCCCCCTCTGTTCCCAGGATGGCCACATCTCTTCTCTTTACCTCTTCATCCCAGAGCTTTCCCAAAAGGTCAGGAACAAAATATGTCATCTCCCAGCCTCACCCTTGCCAAACTACCTTGACCAAGATCTCCCGGTGTGACAGCCAGCTGGCACATCTGAGGCCAGCCCTGGTGGTTAGAGCCTGACAAAATATGTCTGAAACAGGTTTTACAGAAAGAACCCTGTGCCATGGTGACAACAGGCAGTGCTGCCAGTCAGCAGAGACATCCGGTGCCTGAGCAGCCTGTGAGGCTGGCAAAGGCAGGGCATGTTCCTGCAGGCTTGATTCCTGGTGGCTGTGTGGTTGTAGCCATTAGAACACAACTTCCGGATCATTCTGCCTTATTAATCGGGGAAAAAAATTGGCTTGCTTCTCATGAATGTCCTTCAGCACCATCAGGGCTGGGCTTCATGGTGAGCCGGTTCTGGGAACCAATTCTGCAGTTAGGAACAGACATTCCTGCTGAAGCCAGTGGCTTCTGCTTTCTATCAGGCAAGGTGCTGGCTCTGAAATTCCTTGCAGTTGCCCTCTTTCCTGAGGAAGCTGAATCCATGCATGGTTTTGCGGGCTTGTAAGCATTTCATAACTTAATAATAGGTCACATTAATTCGT
Organism: Callaeas wilsoni; assembly: GCA_013398955.1. Classification (NCBI taxonomy): domain Eukaryota; kingdom Metazoa; phylum Chordata; class Aves; order Passeriformes; family Callaeidae; genus Callaeas; species Callaeas wilsoni. The sequence continues at coordinate 11,612 of VWPU01006011.1, forward strand.
CTTTTTGCTCTGCTTTTACTCTTTAGAAAGATGGAAGTTATTTTTAAAAAATAAAGCGTTGCATATGCTGTATGTGGGAAGTGGTGATTTCTAGCTATGGACTGAGGGGGCAAAATGGTATAATTTATAACTGTATCATAAATAATGAGTCTGATGCCTGTGTTACTGTGATTTTATACAAGTCTAAAAGTGGAGTCCTGAAGCCAAGACTCAGCCCTAATATGTTATCACTCCATTGCAGAGCTACGAAACAGTGGAAAACAGATCCTTAGTTAAACAAGAAGAGTTCCTTTAACTTTATTTTTCAGTTCAACTTATGAGCCAGGCTGTAAATCCGTTGCATGAATCAAACCTATCACTTTTGCACCAGAAGATAGGCTGGGGTAGGTGTGGAGTCCTGGACAGGAATCAAGGACTGGCAAGACGTCAGGAAAATACCTGCTCATGTGGACTGCCTCAGGGCAGCTACCCTCACTTGTCCCAGCTGATGAGCTGAAGTCACAAGGCAGCACCAAACCTGCAGCATGCTGTTCATTACCTCTGATTTCTTTAATAGACATGAGTGCAAGGCAGGATGAAGTCAGAACTTTCTCGGCAGTGTGAGTTCAGAGAAGCAGAGGTTGCTGCTGACTTGCCAGTTCTCAGCCTTCCTCAAACATACCCACATTACCATAACTCTGCTGCCTTGAGGGGCTGAGGTGTTTGAGCTGGATTCATGGCACAGGCATTCAAACACAGAATATGGGCAGGGTGAAAAATCAAACCAAACAACAACCACACAAAATGCCGAGGTACAGCTGTCCAGATGAGACTTGTGTCCTTCCAGCAACTGCGGACTCTGAATAAGAGGGAAGGTGAGGGCCTCTGCTCTGTGCCGCTGGGGATGCTGTCCCAGGAGATGCCAAAACATGGCAGACTGGACCTGTCTGCAAGGAGCCTGGGGCAGACTGCTCCCCAGTACACAGGCACAGCCCCCTCCTTCACAGCCTCTCACACTGAGACAGAGACAACATGCAACTTGCCCCCATGGGCTTATCCATCCTGACACCCTTGGGCAGTTCTGTCCCCACCTTGCTGCTGGGAATATTGTCCCCACTTCCAATGCAGCTGCCCCTGAGTGCTTGCACCCCTCACTGCCTCTTGCTGTGCCCACGCATCCACCGCAAGTTCCAGGAACTCCTCGAAGACCTGATCCTCTTTTTGTGCCAGAGACACAGCCAGTATCGCCACTGCTGGCTGCAAAGTTTATCCTGATGTTTCCACACTTAAACAAGAGAAAACTCAGGCTCCTTCACTGCAGGAAGAAGGCTCCCTGGGCAAGGGAAGAAGATATCCCTGTTCCTCCTCTCCTGCCAATGAATCCTTTCATTACAAGTACTAGTAGACTTTTCGCTACAGCGCACAACGGGGAAAACCACAGGTTTGGATGCCAACCACAAATTTTCTAGTCTGATGAATTTCACACTTTTCATCTTCCTGACCATTCCTCCACTTGCAGGACCAACACTGTGGCAGGACTCCTTTGCCTGCATGTGCAAGAGGGATGGGATGGTCCTTCGGTGGGTTTACCTTTCCCTGGGAAGGAAGATCTTTAGGGCCATGGCTCCCCATCCCCGCAGCAGCTCCCCATCCCTGGGCTGGCCACTGCATGCTTTCCCAGTGAGGTTACACAACGGCTGTGGGGAACGGCATGTTAGGACAAGGCGTGTGAGTCACCAAAGGTACCAGAGTCTTACGTAACCCCAGCATACATTTTTGGAGTATACTTCATCTGAAGGGGTTGTCAGGAGCCCTGACTAAAGTGACAGCCTGGGAGGAGCAGGGCAGAAGAAAGCTAATACTACTGTTCTTTTTCCTCTGCTCCTTATATTTGATCCTTCTGGCAAGACCTTCTCCAGATCCAGGAGGCCTTGGTCAGTCAGAGGACCAGGGCAGTCCTTGTGTGTCCCATGGTGTGTGACAGCATCTTCCCCAGGATGGACTTCACTGTGGTGTTTTGGACAACCAAACCACAGATGAACCTTGGATCTATGTAAACAGAATTAATTTACCTCAAAACCCTCTGTCCTCTGCTTCTGACTTTGCCTTCTTCTCCATCAGTTGAGCCTGCATAACCCCATTTTTCACTCTCTGCTCTTCTCTGAGCTGGTATCATGAGCCTTTCCTTGGATTTCTGCCATCCCATCTGTACAAGCTCTGGGTCTAGTGCAGTACAGCAATAGCAGGGCTGACAAGACACATCTAAACCCCCTTGTACAGGACCCGTGTCAGGATCTCAGCAGGGTCTACCTGGGCAGAAGGACTTCGCTTGGCTCACATCCATTCTGCACATTGGCAGAGAGGGTCACAACCCAGCTTCCAGCCTGGGAGCGTGGCACTCTCAGAGGTGTAGTTTGGGAGAGTGTAGGCGGGGATCAGAAAAGTTTCCAAGTGATGGGGTAAATTTCTGATTGCCTTAACTGTGAACTGAATACATCTTCCTGTTCCCACATCAAGTCTCATGGTGCAGCCAATGTTTCAGGTTCAACTAAAGTTCCATCAGACAGGTCTTCTGACTCCAGGATGGACTCTTCAGGCAAATCCAGGACCAGAGGCGTGTGAAGGGTTATGGCATTAGCTTCTTGAGTAGGGGAGAAAGTGGCAAATGAAGGAATCTCTCGTTATGATTTGGATAATTTCTGCATAAACAAACCTTTAAGAAAGTCTTGGCTCCCTCCCAGCACGGAAGGGGAACACTGCCTGCAGCTGCTATATTATGGGCTCCCCGATGGCTGAGGTTTTCTGCAGAGCAGCAGAGCATGGCTGCTGTGGAGGCACCCAGCAGGGCCAGGGACTGACTCACCAGCAGCCAGGAATGATGACACATGGACTGGGAAACAACAGGCATAGCTTGGAGCTGGGCTTTGCAGAGCAGTGTCCCCCAGCACGGGCTGGCATCTTTGCAGGGAAGCAGAGACAGGCCCCTGGCACAGCTCCCTGGCACAGCTCCCTCTTACCTTGCTGGGGTTTTCTCTCCATGGAAAAGTGCTTCAGGATTGAGCTTGGAGGCTGCATGTATCACATAATAGATGGGACACATTCCCAGCAGATGCCTCTTCCAGACATGTCCTAGCTCATTCTGGGGCACCCTGTGCAGCACCTTTCCCCCACAATGCTCAAAGGCAGCGAGGAGACTGAGAGCTGCCTCTCGCAGGTGAAAAGCCTCTCTGCTTCTACTCAAAAGGACCCAAAGGTCTCCCACACACTTGAATGCCATAATCTCAAGCTCCATACATGCATATCTCCATATTTCATAAACACAGGGCAGCCCTGCAGGCATTACTCATTCTGGTAGCCCAGAAGGGTCGTGTGAAAGGGCCATCAGCTTCCACAGCTGGAAGGAAATGATGCACTTGTCAGTGCACCCCATGGCTGCAGAATGAAATGTGAGTGTGCACACCAGCACTGAGCACCCCTGCTTCCCTGGCCAGCCCGGGCTTGGGAAGGAAGCAAGGCTGAGAACTGACAACCTCCTCAGTGTGGTGGGGCTGCCTGGCCAGGAGCCTGGGGCTGCCTGGGACTCAGATGGCAAAGTGCCGCCATACCATATGGGGCTGGTTCCTGTGGCTCTTGCCCCACACCACTTCTGGGCCAAGCAAACCCATCGGGGTGTTGGCCCTTTGGGGTTGTGCAAATTTTGACAGCCCAAGGCGTGTCCCAAAACAGGACAGCTAGATGCTCCTGCTACAGGGCAGGGAGGGATGGCTCCAGAGTCAGGGCTCCCCTTCCCTGTGAAGCAGCTAATCTTAACTGGGTACATGAGTGTCAACAGGTGCCATGGAGGGAAGAAGGACGAGGGGATATTGGTGCAGCTGGAGGAAGTATTTATAGCTGCTTTTTAAAAAACCTTGTATAGATCACATCTCTGTTAACGTATGTAACACAATCGGGAACCTGAGCTTTTTATGATCCCATGGCTGCAGGATTTCCTGTGGAATCCTCTACGGGCCACAAAAACAAGCTAAAAATAAATGCATTAAAAAGAGACACATACTGAAACGTGTACATGCCCGTGCCTCCTCTCCGGCCAGTGAATTGGATAGTGGCAAGCAGAGTAGGGAAGGGGACAGTCCCTGGAAAACCCTCTGTAGTAACTCATCTGGTGGGACACGGACCCCAAAGGGCTCCAGGCATGCAAAGGTGAGAGCAGGCACTGTTGGCAGGGGTTTCAGGAGTCCCAAACACAGGCAGGAGTTATGGAAAGGTTATCCATCAGAAGAGAGCAGAAGCAGGTCGGAATTCCCCCAGCTGGAAAGCAAACCTGGAGAGCCTGTCTCTCTCCTGTGCAGGCTGGTCCTCAGCTCCTTCCAGCAGCCACACACCAGAGCTAACTGTCACACAAGCCCAGGCTCTGGAGAAGTACACCTGCACATTTGGCACTCACATGTATTTTACTAAAAGATGCAGAAGTCTTGTTTTTCTGTGCACTGAGAGATAGACAGGGCCACCAGTTCATCCTTCACAGCCACTCAGCTCCTGTCAGGCTGGCCAGCAAAAGTCAAGAAGAGGGTTTTGGCACTGTTATGATGCTCATGGGGCAACCCCCACAGGTAGCCCCATCACTACTCTGCAGTAACTCCCAAGCCCCCATTGGCATAATAGATTGTCACTGCCACATCCCCACAGCCAGGCCCTGGGCACCAGCTCCATTTGAAATCATGGCTGAGATAGGATGCAGTTGAGCTCAGGAGGGAGCAGTGGGGAGCAGACAGGACCTGGAGATGATGACAGCATCACCTGGCAGCTCAACTTCTCACCCTCCCTTGGGCTCGGCTCCTCCAGGGTACCAGGACACCTCCTCCCCTCTGATGGGCAAAACCATCACCCTGCCGCTGCTGTCTGAACCGCGCATTCCTGACACCTGCATTCCCTGTGTAGGCTCAGTCATTAACGGGGTACATCGTTAAGAGCTTGTCGGAGCTATAAAAGGTGTTTGGAATGGAGGTAGTGAGATTCCTTGCAGCTGAGCTGAGCTCGAGCTTCATACCCTCGAATTGCCCCAGGCTGTCGGGATTCAGTTGTTACTTTCACCAAATGCCCTGCAGGCAGCAGTGATGGAAGGCGGCTCTTTCCGCAGATCAGTTCAGCCTCTGCCTTTTCTTCCAGCACTGTCGTGCCGCACAGCAGCTGCCTGCCCTGCACACTCCCGTCTGGACTTGTGTCAGGAACATGCGCTCCTGGCTGTGTCCAGCCTGTGCCTTTTGTGGTATCGTCCCAAACAGAGGTGCTCCGTTCCCTGTCCCGTCACGGAGCTGCCTCCTGCAACCCACACAGAGGCAAAAGCATCCCCTACAGCACGGAGAGAGGGGAGGTATTCTGGTACCTCCCCGGCCATATATCAAACCCTCTCTCTTGCTTGGGGGGCAGGTAATGTGATTAGTAAGAAGGCACCTTAGTTGAGCTGCTTTGGCATATGTTCCCTTCCCCCAGCGCTCTGCTATTAGCTGCCAGAGATGAAAAGCTGCGATGAGCAGAGAGACAGCTGGAGGTGTCAAAGATGTCACCTGCAAGCTGCTCTTTGTGGGGATGGGGATAGGATGGGGATGGGAGTGAGGATGGGTGAGGGCAACCAGCTGGAGGAACCAGAGCAGCCTTGTACCACAGGGGAATGCGGTCAGGGTTGGGGCTGCTCAGCCTTCTCCCACCCCATGCCCACTCTGCATCCCCGCCTCCAGTCCCCCTTCTGCCGGCAGCGCCGCCGCTGCAGGGGGATGAGCCTCTCCCACTGAGGGAGAGCCTCCGTGTGCAGGAGCAGTGGGAGGGAAAGGGGCTGCTGCAGCAAAGTGCTGGGGGGCTCTGAATGGATTTCCTGCCGTCACCAGGAAAACTGCCTTCCCAATGGGGTGTCTTGTGCAGAACGAGCTACAGATGTAAGGGCTGACTTGTTTTTAATTTTTTGGGGATGTTTTTTAAGCAGCACCCAGGGAAAGGAGGCAACCCATGGAGAGAGAAATAGTTTTAACCATTCTGTACTGGGGGGAAAGAAGGTCTACAGGGGTAAAGGCTGTTGGTGTGTACCTCTGTTCACAGTGTTTGGAAGTCAGACCCTGTCTGCTTGGTTATTTCTGAATATGCAAACTAGAGAAGAGTAGGATAAGGTCTTTCATGTCTAGGCCAGCATCATCTCTCATCTTACATGCTTTAACCTCTCTGGCTCTGATACATCCCCTGTCACAGCATGTGCAGCCGTTAGAAGCACTTCTGTAAAGCTGCTTTTCCTGGCTTGTTGCTTTTACAGGTTTTCTTTGTATCACTTCCCTGTCTCTTCTTTCCTCCTTGCATCCAGGAAAAAGGGATCTGCCTGTTACAGGAAGGCCCTTTATAATATTTTCACGTCAAACCTGAAGTGCCAGCCACAGACCGAGTGTTCCTTTGTGTCCCAGCAAACAATCTTCTTCCTGCAGAGGTATTTCTTCCTCACAAAAAGGTTCTCCCAAATACTACATCTTCTTTTCAGGCCTTCTTAAACAACCTTCCATTGAACATTAAACATTAAGCAAATCTAGACACTTGCAAAGTCCCTCTTGCTGCTGCAGCTGTGACCCTCCAGTGGGTCTGAACCACCCCTCAGCCCCATACAAGGGTGCCCCACACAGGCATGGCCTGTTTCGGGTTTTCTGTGAGCCCTGAGTAGCCTCAAGGAGCTCCTTGAACCCACTTTGAAACCAAATCAGCCCAGCCTCTGCCATCAGCCTTGTTGAATGTCCTGCTTTCTCGCCAGCAAAATTGAGGCGATTCAGCCCCAAAACACCCTTCCACCCTGGGCTGATATACTCAGGATAGCACTCAAAAAAGCACAGTGCTATTAATACAGAAGGGAAGGGGAAAGGATTGCTTTTCAGAGATGGATTTGGGGTTGTTTGAATGAGAAAGGCTTGCTTGGAGTCAGTGTATGGCAGCGTGGCTGCTGTGGAGGCAGACACATCAGCTAGACCTCTCCCTATCCCAGCTGGATGGACTAGACAGAATCCAGTCCTCACACAACTGTAAGACTGGGTTATTTTTCTGTAGAATTAACCATGAAGGCCCACAGCCTCTCTCTGTCCCCCAATAAAATCAATTTCCTATGAAGCTGGAAACCTTGATTAACAGCCTGCTAGGAGAGACAGATCCCTGGGGTCTTACTGTATGCCCAGAAGACACTGCTCTAGGGTAAACCTATGCTTCATTTTGCTCTGCAAAAGAGAGAAAGAACTGAGCTGTCTTCAAGGAAGCCTACAGATTCACAGGAAAAACTAGGAAAAAAAGGTAGTTTCTTTGGAAGTCATTTTCACTTAAGAAGTTCTGTCTGCATTTTTTATTAATGATACAACACCCTGGATGTGTCAAAAAAATATGAGAATACATTTCCTGGTGGGGAGCTCCAGCCTTGCAGAGTCAGGCAGTGCAGCTGGGCTGTCATTTGCTTCTTGGAATTTCATTTCCTAATCAACACATCCATGAAATGACTGTATTTTCAAAGCTTAGTTTTCAGAGCTGCTGTGATCAAAGACTGGGGAGGTGGGGGGAAAGCAGGGAGGGGGAACCTGCCATCCCCATCAGCAGCCCAGCACAGAGAAATTACCTGCTGGAGAAAGCCTAAACAAAGGATAGTTTAAGGCTTTGAGCTGGGTTTAATGTTTCAGATCGAAACAAGAAAATAGGGATGCAGATACCCAACTCACATCATATTCCTGCTTTGGTGAAAAAAAAAAAAAAAAAATCTACTTCTTAGAAATGTGGGGACCACCTTGAGATTTGCAGGGTCTGGCTGTCCCCTCCTGGGGTGGGAGTGTGATGGAGAGCCCTGGAGCAGAGGTGGGGGGCCTGCAGGGATCCTCCTGGAGCCACTCTGTGCTGCTGAGGGTGACACCGTCACTGTCCTCACCCTGTCCCTGCAAACAGCATCTGTCACCCAGGTCCAGGATGATGCCTCACCCACCTTTTTGCCTTTGGTGTCCAACTGGTCCCAAGGAGAGACTTGTGGCCACACATTTTCCCTGAGCATCTGCTCTTACAGGTGTCAAGACAGAGGAACTCAAATACTTTAAAATTGCTCAATTCTGACCCAGACAATCAGGTTTTTGCATCTCTGACACCTGCAAGACCATAAATTCCCTTGTCTGGCAGTCACCTTAAAGCCCTTCCACAAGCAGGCTATGCTTGTCTTTGAACAAGTTAGGAAGACTGGGAAAAAATAATTCTGTAGAAACACACAGACCTCTTTGGTGTCTTCATTTGCCAGGAAAAGTAGATTTGCACTCACTGATGATTTTCAGATGATTTTTGGGTAGTGACTTGGTCTGTCCCTCCACCATGCCTGGCAGAGCTACATGGATGCAGCCAGATGCCAATGGCAAGATTTTGGACAACTCAGCCTCCACCAACCCATCCCACCACCCTGCACCAGCTCCCTCACTGCCCAAGCAAAGCCAAGATGCTCAACCCTGCTTCCCAGGAGCAGCTTGAGGCAGGGTCATGTAGGGAGCTCTCTCTTCCTGCCCTGCTGATACTCTTGGCTGTTGTGCTTTTCATTTCAGTTTTGCTGTGAGCAACATGATCACAGCAAAATAACATCACAGGAAAATGAAGAAAAATAAATGGCTTCTCAGATTCCCCCTATTGGACCGCTGGGCAGGAGCTGGATGGTGTTGCCATTAGTTTTGTTTTCTCTGTGGCTCCCTGCAGCTCTGGGTATGCCCATGCTGACACAGCTCTTCAGAGGTGTTTAATTACAGCATCCTGGGTACCAGAAATGCAGATGGAGGGGACACCATGGAGCTGCAGGGTGCTGCGTGGTGAGCCACTGCTGCGTGAGAGAGGGGACCGTCTTCTTCCCAGTACACATCCTGTGGTGGAGGACGAAATCTGAACACCCAAGATCACCAGCAGGACAGGGCAGGCACCCATGCAGGCAAAGCAGCAACTGGCTGTGTGTGCAGGATCTCCTCACATGACACTTGGGTGAGTGCAGCTGGAGAAACGGCTCATTTCAAGACACGTTACTGGGAATGAGTCAGGTAACACACAGATGTGGAGGTGAGGTAGTTTGTCTCTGAAGGTAGACGTGCTGCTGAGGGCAGGCAGGCTGTATGTGGGCTGAATATTTCCTCCAATGATGTCGAAGGCATCGTTTTGCCCTCAAAGAATGTGCACTGAGATTACGTGGACCGAAGTTTTAAGAGCATCCTGATGACACAGGTTGGAGGATATAAAAAAGCAAGTTCTGCCTGAGTGTTACACAGTTGTACCCATACTCCCGGTGTGTGATGGAGAGGCAGCTGCAGCTCTCCCTCTCTCTCTCTCTCAAATATTTTCTTGACAGTACTTTCAATAAAGCATTATTTTCACTACCCTCATGCCCTTCCCCATCACATGGCTCCCCAGAGAGACATCTCCATCACTGCAATGACCGAGCCACCCTAGGGCGGAGGGTGACAAGGCAACCACTGTGCCACCTCCCTGTCCCAAATCTCCCCACGCCTCTTGGTGCCGTGCAGCAGGTATGACCCCAGCAGGGGCACGTGTGGGGCTGGGGCCGGGAACCCCCTTTCCATCCAACACAGCACTTATTCCCCAAAAATGTGCATCAGGCAACATGAGCTCAGTGGGTGTTGGGAGGGAGAACCCTGGTAAATCTGTAGCCAGACAATATTCAGAAGTGTGAAAATTGGAAGGAGATTTTTTTTTTGGTGGTTTTCCTTTTTTTTTAACCTTTGTGTTTTTCTTTTCTTTGTTCTTTCATTTTTTAAATTTTTTTAAAAAATATTTTCTCTTTTTCCCCCCTTTTTTAAAAAAAATTATTTATTTATTTTCCCTTGTGTTTGCTTTTTTTTTTGTTTTGTTTGGTTTGTATTTTTATTCTCTTTTCTCCCTTTCGCCCCCCCCGTGTCCGTCACCGCCTCGGGGCCGCTTTGGGCTGGGGCGGCGCCGCCGGCGCGCGGGCGCCCCCCGGCGGCCACTTCGCTTCGGGCGGTGAGAGCCGGGGCAGCGGAGTGTCCCTCGCCTGTGTCCCCCTCGCCGGGACCCCGCATTCCCGGCACCCCGCATTCCCGGCACCCCGCATTCCCGGGATCCTGCATTCCCCGCACCCCACACTCCCGGCACCCCGCATACCCGGGCACCACG
>VWPU01006011.1:21826-91241 GCA_013398955.1 Callaeas wilsoni
CTGGCACCCCGCCCTCCCGGCACCCCGCATTCCCGGCCCCCCGCCCTCCCGGCACCCCGCATTCCCTCACCACCCTCCGCAGGCACGCCAGTGCCCGGCCCCAGGTCCCCCAGCCTGATCCCGCAGTCCCCGCCACTGTCTCGGTCACCATCCACGATCCCTGCGCCCCACGCAGCCCTGCCCCAGCAAGGCGAGACTGGCAGGTGCTCGGAGTCACAGGTGGCAGCCAGGCCTTGTGGCGGGTCAAAATCTGCCCCTGTGCCCTCCCCATCCTGCCCGCCTGCCTGGGCTGTGCCCCAGCAGGACACACAGGGGCCGTGCACGTGTTGTGGTGGTGGGGGAGTAACGTCAGTCCTGGCTGGGATCCCTCCTGCAGCCTGGGGACGTTCCTGGGAAACGGGCCTTTGCCACTCTCAAGAAACAGAATTTCGGGAGGAAAAGTGGGTCACGGAAAATTTCCAGCACTGGTGGCTCCTCTGACACCCAGATGTCTCTGCAGGGCATGGCCCACGATGTCAGCCCTCTGACAGCTACAGGATCTCCCTTATAAACTCCAAACCCAGCACTGCTGACCAGCCCTGGACCAAGGCACAGGCTGTTTGACACCGCAGCAGAGCGAGTCCCATGGAGCAGGAAAGGCAGGAGGAGACCTTCCTTCCTAGCTTCGTGAAGGTTATCAGATCAGGCCCTGAACAGCACCTGGTCTCTTTGACCAGCGCTGAGAATGGGTTCATGGGAAAGGGGAAAGAAAGAGGAAGGAGCCTGTCATCCCCCATCACCCTCTGGCCTTCCGTGTGCATGGCAGGTTGGGTCATGAGTGCAGCCGCTCCTTCCCCATCCTGCACACATCTGCAGGTTTTCCTGCAGAACAGGTTTTCTGGTGTTAGCGATACTACTGCTTCTTTCTGTCTCCCAGTCCCACCCCCCAGTGCTGAGGTGAAAAAAAAACCCGAACAAAGGCAGAGACAGTATCATAAAAGGCTGTAAAAAAAAAGAAACTGCAGCAGTTAGTGCCTTGCATTAGTGAAGCTCCGCAGCTCCTCAGTGCACAATCCTGAACGCCCCCATAAAGGCTCTCACAACAGACAGGTACCTGCTCTCCCACTTTTCCTCCCACCAGGAACACTCAGTTCCCCTTCAGTGATTCAGATAAAACCACCCCCTTGCCCAGGAAAAGCCTGTTGGTGTTACTAAACAGGAAGGCCTCACTGATCACCTCTCAATCCTCACCACCCACACACCACAGCCACCTTCACTTCCTGGCTTCCCTCTCACTGACCTGGACCAGGATGCAGTCAGCCATGCCTGTGGTGCTGAGCCTGGCTTCCCTGTGTCTCTCTCCCAGCCCACATGCTCCTGAACTCTTCAAAGAACAGGTCTGGAGCAGATGTTTCACCCAGGCACACAAACCTGGCCATGTGAAACTGAGAGCATCTCCAGGTCCATGCAAGTGAGGAGGTTCATGGATGCTGGTTACCCATCTGCACAGCTCTGGGGACTCCAGGAGCACCTCTGGCTTCCTACAGCATTTTTTTGCCCAAGTCAAATGCATTTCTCCCATCTGCTGGTATCAGGATTGACCAGGAGCTGGTTAGGGGGACTCATCACTCATCCGTCTCCTTGATTTTTAGTTAGCATGAGGAGTGCATAGTTGATTAGTTCCCTCTATATGTTACTGCTTTTTATGGTTTTTTTCGTCCCTGGACTCACCTCCAGCAAGTTGTGCTACTTGCTAAAACTTTGGATCCTCCGTTTGACTGCAAGGTGAAGGTGCTGTTCTTCAGTGACCTCTGTTGGGTAGGATCCAACCTGCTTTCCTTACAGAGAGGTTTTCCCTTCCCTGTTTCTGTACTGCTCCACCTAAGCAGGGGTTTTGCTCTTTGGAGGTGGTGTGTTCCTGACAGCAGCCTGAGTGGCTGCAGCTACCACATCGTTCATCTTGTCTAAACTGTTTCTTGGGATTCTGATAAAGTCCACCAACAGTCAAGGGTTTGTTTTTTTTTTTTTTAAATTTTCCTTAAAATTGCCTCTTCTGCATTCTGGACCTGTTACAGGCATCTTGCAGCAGAATAAATCAAAACTAAAATCTAGCCAATCCTGTTCATGGAGAAGGCATGGAGAATGCAAACTCCTGCATTAAATGTCAGCTGATAAATAAGAATCTAAAAGAGATTGTTTAAAATCCCATTACATCCTCCACACAGAGCAGTGGTTTTCTGTCATTGGAGCTGTGCTCCTCTTTCCCATTTTGCCTGACTGTGCTTGCCCATCATCCACAACCATCCCAAGTTCCACAGCACATCCAGCTGGAACCACCAGCTCCTCTGGCTTGTGATACAAAATATGAGCACAGGCTGAAAGAACAAAGGAGGCAGGAGATGGAAGCTTTTAAATCCAGTTTTCCCAATCCCAGAGACCACCTTTAGTCTTTTCATTTAGTATTTTACTTCTTTATTTAGTCTTTTCCTATGTGAACTACCCTGTTCACAATTTATATACCTGTGACTTTGTCCATAAAAGTGATTATTAATTATTAAATAATTTATTAACAATTCCCTGACAAGACAGGGATGGGATTCTCCTGGGGAAGTATACTTTCCTCATGTTTCTTTTAAAGATGTCAGATGTCTACCTTAATTGCACAGAATCAAAGCCAAACTCCTTTGACGTCAGTGCAGTTATCTGGGTTTTATTAATATCAGATAAATATAAAAAACAAAAGCAAAAATTCACAGAGAATAATAAAACACCCACATGAACCTCCTGTTGAGTTGTTCCTGGTGCTGATACTTCCCTTATTTGGAATGTATGGCTGTAGTGCCTATGACTCTGTGCTCAGACCAGAGCTCTCCTTTGAATCAGCTCTTTTCCCCTGGAGAAAATACTGTGCAGAAAATGCCTCTAACACCACGGTAATGGGGTGAGATTAGCACCAGAAAAAACAGCTCCAAACTCAGAACATGTCAGGGACCTGGGAGCAGGAATAGGCTCTGCAAGCCCTTTCCCTTCCTTGCTGAGTTCAAGCTCCAATGTCGTGCAGCCAAGTAACCCTGGAGCGGAGTGACGTGGAAGGAGCAGTGTGAGAAAGTCCCGGGAGAAGACATCTGGGGCCAAGACACCTTGGCACTTGGGCAGGGGCCCTTGCAAAGCTCGTGCACCGCCATGGGCAGGTCTGTGCCCAGCCCTGGGCCTTGCTGGTCCCGGCCTTGCCTTACTGAGCCGGCTGCCTGGCTTCACTCCAAACCTGTCCTGTCACAGCTGATCTGTGTGGCCGGCACTGGAAGCTGATGGCATCCCACCCACAGGACACCCAGGACTGGCAATCTAGCCACAACAAAGAGCTTAAAGAGCCCAATTATTGAGTAAGCAATGACTGTGAAACACATGCAAGCAGAAAAACCGATGTGCAGAAAAGATGGTTTAGCATTCATCTGGTTTCCCTGACACTGATTACAACTGGAATTGTAATCATCCCTCTGTTTACTGACAGGGATTGAGTGAATCTGTTTCTTAGGTGCTTAACCCAAATTATTGAAGATGTTTTTTGATTTTCCTCTGAAAAAAAAATGAGGAGTTTTAGAATTTTACTGAGTTACAAGCAGCATCATCTAGGCACTGGGGCCATGCCCTTGATGGATGTCAGCTGCAGCAGCTCTAAGGAAGATGTGGAGATACCCTGGTGCTGGTCTGCACTAGGAAAGGAAGTGACATCCTGGGAAAGCTGCTTGCTCAGTGGCCCCAGAACATCTCCTCAGCAATTCCAGGTCAAGAGACATTCTGACACCGCTGTGGCAGCAAGAGGATCATCTCCAAGATGAAAAACACAGACAACGCCAGCAGCCTGTCAAGCATGTAAGTAATCCACTAACTTTATAAACCTTAAGCTGAAATTTAACCATGCAGTGCTTCACAGATAAGGCTTAAAAGAGCATTGTTTTCAAGCTGCTTTTTTTTGTCTTTACTTCTGGGTTTTCTGTTCCAGAACTTCATGGTTCAGTGGTGTTACTGAATGCCAAGGAGTCAATCCTCAGCAACAGGCCTCTGAGGCTCTTTGGGACTAATTAGTGTAAGAAGAAAATAGCTGCCACAGTTTGGACAGACTAATTGGTGGATCAGCTCCTTTTGTTCCATCTCTCCTTGCCATTACCGTTTGCTGCTTTCACTGGGAGCCCAGAGGTCCTGTGATCTTTATTACAACTGTGTAGCAGCCCTCAAATGAAAAGACATTTCACTACAGCTCGATACATTAACTACTTTTCAGAGGTACCTCTCCTTTTCAAACAGCAAGGCTGAGAACTTGCACAACTGGAATACACCAAGGTGCTAAGCCTTATTTACTATAAATCAACATTTTAAACTCTGTGGTACACCTGGACAGCAACAAATCAACTGAGCTGTTTGACCTGGGTGGAGATCAGGATCTTCTGGCAAGCCTCCTACCCCAAGGAAGAGGGCAGATCCTGGGGGGAGGAATGACAGCCTCGTGGTAATGCCTCACTCGAGTGGCCCAGCAGAGGTGCCCTCTATGGGAGCCACATCACGGTTACATGGGCAAGGGAAGCCACTACCACAGCAAGGTAAAACAAAAGCATTGAGCACATTTCTGTGCCTACTGCAATCCCTTCAAATCACTTTTCTCATCTTTAGTCCTTGCCTCACTACAAGCCCAGGCTCTGCATGCTCGGGAGTGAAGAGCACACTTTTATCTAATACATGTCCTACCAGATTCAGCTGAGGAGGCACTGGCCTCTAATGACAATTTGTAGGCTCTAACAGATAGAAGTAAAACCAGGCACTTTTACTTCTTATGTGCACAACAGTCAGGATTTCAAACCCTGGTTGAAGCTACCGAGGCCCAAGCAAAGCTGGCAGCTGAGCAGCTCCTTGTCATGCTGGATGAAGGGAAGCTGCTGCCAGAGGCTGCCTAGCTGCAGCAAAGCTCTCAATCTTAGGTCCTGCAAGGAGATGAGGGTTTGTAAAGCCAAGGCTGATGGACCTGCCACGAGACCCTCCACCTGCCCAA
Organism: Callaeas wilsoni; assembly: GCA_013398955.1. Lineage (NCBI taxonomy): Eukaryota > Metazoa > Chordata > Aves > Passeriformes > Callaeidae > Callaeas > Callaeas wilsoni. Next base: position 26,850 of record VWPU01006011.1, read on the forward strand.
GGGCAGCGTTCACACTGAGGTTTTCTAGCAGAGACGTCGTACAGCACCACGTGAGGGGAATCACTCAACACTGCTTCCTACCTTTGAAGCTTGGAGTAGATTTCATCTTAACTCCAAGTTGCCTTTTGAAGATGTACTTGTTATTTTTAATCAAGTAGCAGAGGCAACATATTCAAAGACTCATGAAACTTTTAAGTCACACAAGCACTCAATTTTTATGAGCTGGTGGAATCATCAGTTAATAATCTGAGACAGAAACGGCAACATGAATGTGAAGACAGGGTCCGAAGTGTAACTCAGCACCAGGAATTTCTTAAGAGGCAGCCTCAGCACTTCTAGAAGCCTCCACCATGACTGAAATTAAGGCTCCACTTTGTGATACACTCACTCTGATGCACCTGTGGGCTACTACAGAAAAGAACACTTTCATTCCCCACATGCTCCCATCACGTTTACACCAAATCTACCATCCCATAACTTTAGTATGACATCATCACTTCACTGACCCTATGAAAAACTTTTTTAGGTGGATTTATTTCCTAGTTTCCCTGCTGGAAGGAACTGGTATATATCTTGCTAGTCTTTACATCCTGGGGGAAAAAACCCAAACATCCACAGATTATCCCTGTTGGTGGCAGCCTGCAATTGCCATCAAGTCTGCCCTGAAATGGTACTTCACTGCACTGGTGTCACCACTGGGAGCTGCCAACACCAGAAAAAATGTACTTCAAACAGAAACCTTCTGGTGATGAGAGTAACACTTATCAGGGTGTGCTCACAGCAGTTACACAAGGGAGGCATGTGCCTGCACCAGGAGGAACAGATGTCTTCCTGAGAGGGTACACAGGGATTAGTAATCCATCCTCCAGGTTCCCAAACATGCATGAAAATGGACACTTTAGAAATATAAATCTGGTTTAAATCCAATGGAGAACAGATTTTCTTTTAGACAAAAGCCAGGAATAAACCTGTCTCTAAATTAAAGAATGTGGTTTTGTATTACTGCAATAAAAATCCACCAAAAAGGGCACTTTGAAATGCTTCATGGCTTTAGCCCATCGTTCTAGCACTGTTTGTCACAGCTGCTAGTGCCAAGTGACGACTCACTGCCAGGGCCACGTGCAACACCAGACACTGCAGAACACAACCGGCAGCTCAAGGCACCCCTGCTGTAATTCTCCAAACACAATCTCTGCCTCTGTCCCATTCCAAGTTCTGCCAGAGTAACCTGACTAGAAAAAGCAGCTCACTGTGCACTGCAGCCTTGATCTAAGAAAACGTCTCATACTGAATCTAACAAAAAACCCCAAACCCCCTATTTTCCTGGCAGGCAGCTGTGAAGGGCAACAAAACCCCCACTCTTAACTCCTCCCTGGCCAAAACCTGTCACACACCATGTCATACCAGATTCCTGATTTTGATGGACCAGGTTTTCTTCATCCTGTTTCTAAAGGAATCTGATTCCTCAACATTGGCATTTAGGACACTCACTTCCAGAGATAAGCAGGTGAACCTTGGGGACTTCTGTGCTCAAGGTGCCAGATCTCCTCCTCTGCCCCTCCCTCCCCAAATGAGGCTGGATCTGGACACCGCTTGGCTGGTGACACTGCACAGCTGGACACACGGCAACAGCCAGCTCCTCAGGGACAGCACATGCCAGCTGCAGCAGTACCAGCTCCTGCAGCTTTAATCCTGGATTTGGAGCTGTTGAAAACCACAGGAAAGGAAAAAACCCAAGCCAAAATCCAACTTGTAGTGATTACCAAGAGAAGTTTGTTTAAAAAACCCAAGCATGCAAAGATCAGAACACAGACAGCTGTCCTGTTTTATAAGAAGCTGGCAGCTGCACAGTTGATTACCCAACACCTGCTTCTTGCCCAGGTTTCAAATCTCCGCTGTTGGAACAGCCTCTAGGTTTAACGTTGGGTTTTTTTTGTCTCATTCAGGAGATTGTCATTGTGTGATCAGCATTGCAAATTTCATCAAGCTATGTAAATACTTACTTGGAAAAGCAATAAGGGGGTTGAGTCACAAATGAAGATTGACCAAAACCAAATCCTTTATTTCCACAACTGTATAAATGTGCTCCAAGTATGTGTCCAACACAAGTTAGAAAAACAAAATAGAACATGCCAGTTGCAAACTAGATCAGTTCACCGACGTGCTGACTCCTTGGTATTAGGCTTAGTTACACAAGACCAGTCACAGTAAAAAGATACATTTTAGAGTACAAAGTAGCAGGATGTTAAGCCATTTCAGCTTCTGCACATACAAGTCACACTTCTGGCAGAAAATGCAGAGAAGTTTGCATTACTATGCTGGAAGCTATGTTGCATCACTTTAAATGGCATCGATATCGATATCATCATCTTTATTGTTTGCAGGCTTCACAGTTTCAACTTTAGGTACACTGGCAGTTGTGGAGTACACCACCTGTGGAGACAAGACACTTCCTTTAACCACAGCACCTACTCCCACTAAACACTGGAGTAATTCCAACACCTGACCAATCCAACCACGCTCCTGACCATGAACCCCTTACCATGCTGCTTCCTAAGGCAGAGCTGTGCACCTGCATGTGGAGGAAGCAGCATCTCATACCCAGGAGCAGAGTAATACAGTGCTGGGAGAACAACCAAACCACCCCTGTGTAAAAACACTCCCAGCCAAAGCCAGCTGGAGTGTAACCAACAGATTTTATCTAGGTCTAAACTGTGAGGAAAATGGTCATTTATTCTTCCATCAGCTTATCTAACAAACACCCCCCCACTAACTCACCTAGAACATGAGACACTGTGCTCGATACCTCCTTGTCAACCTTGCACTACATGAGCTGCTACTGTGCAAGAGACCGTTACTGAGGAACAGTACAGTCTTGGGCTACTCAGGTGCAATTGCAGTTATTACAGTGATCTCATGTAGACATCTGACAACAATTAGCAACAACACTTAACTAAGCACTGTAAATGCAGCGTTCGTCCTATTCCCAACGTGCACAGTAATACCCCAGCTAATCCATTTCAGAGTGCACCAGCACAAAGTCACAAGACTTCAGCATGCAGGAACAGCGCAGCCTTGGAGCTGCTGACAGTAAACGAGCCTTTCCTACCTCTATGTTTTCATCTTCATCCTCTTCTTCATTACCGGAAGATTCTTCTTCAGCTTCCTTTAGCCATTTAATAAATGGTTCTGCTTTGACACGGATTTCTTTGGCAAGCTCTTTTGAAACATATTTCTTTGAGGCCTGAAAGACAGAGACTTGATGTGAACACTGAAGGAGTTTACAGGAGACTGTACCCAAATACTGCCTAAACTGGAACTTTTAACCTCGCCCACTGCATTCCACAGCCCATGTTTGAGAAGGAGGCTTCTCACTGCACAAGCTACACCAGAACAGAGAAGCCACATGCAACAGGTTACCTTCAGGTATTTCATTGCTACAGTACATTACATACTGCCCTTTACCTTTTCTGCCCAGCCAAGGATGACTTCTTCTTCCAGAAGATCGGCATCATACATTTCCTTCAAAATATGTGGTATTTTTGAAATAAGCTGAGACTGATGCATGGCTACCACACACTCGAAGCCATGGAGAAGGTACCTCTGAGCTTTCTTGTTGTTGTGGCAGAACTAGAATTGCGATAAAAGCAGAAGTGATTGAATGAGCTTTTTCACCCTCTCTCCACACTGAACAGAGAACAGAAGCAGCTCTACGAGACTGCAAAGTTTACAATAGTTCACACTATCCTTCCCAGAAGTTCCCCTAGCGAAGAAGTTTAAAAATAAAACACTACAGAAAGTCCTTCCCCATAGTACCAAGCAACTGCTACAAAAAACCCTGAACAGTTGTCACAATAAGTGCAGAAGAGATGGCTTACACGAAGGAAGTGACGTCTGTATTTTCTTATTTGTTCACGAATCTTTTCGTCAAAAAGGACTTCAGTGAGAACAAGTGGGCCCATAGCCTTTACATCCAGTCTCTCTGCTTCTGCTACAATGTCTTTGTCAGAAGTATCGATGACACCTTCTTCCTTTTTTTTCTAGAAGGAAACAGGCACAGAGAACTACATTTTAATGCCACTTGAGATCTGCATTAATGATCTCTGCTGTTGTCCCTTCCCACCACTGGTAGAACCAGTACTTTGCAGAAGCTTGAACAGGTTGCTTTTAGTCTCCTTACAAACATTTTGTACAATTACAGCTCAGTGGTTACATCAAGCCAACAACCCGAGAACAGTTACCTTTACAAAATCAAATAGTAAGTTGACTCTCTCCTCCACAGTTCTTTCCAGGTCTTCACTAAGTGTGAGGTTCTTCGCATGGTCACTGATTTCATCCATTCTACGCCTCTGGGCTTCTTCTGTTGTGTCCTCACCCCAGTCATCATCATCCTCCTCCTCCTACAATACAAAACCGAAACAAGAGATCCACACAATATTACTGCAGGCTTAGTATTACGTGAGCATAGAAATTATACAGACTTGACAGCATTTTTATAAAACTAAAGGTCAAAGATGATGGAGAAAGTGCAAACATAGGAAAGAAGTAATGGATGCTAGACCTAGGTCTATAGCTGTCTGTAGGGCTACTCGAACTGCAGTTTTACCATGCTACCTAGTACACAGGAGACAATTCAGGTGCCTGAAAAGGAGTGATAAAGGATAGGCAGCTTTCACTTAGCAAGGAGCACAAATGCTTGTAGCAATGAGCTGCTAAAGCTGCTATAGAGGAAAATCAGGGACCCTTCTATTCCAGCACTAAGTTCTGGATACAGTAAGACCTTTAGGTGCAATGTTGACCAGCAAGGAATACCAGTGATTCCAAAGATTTAATTCTGAGCAAGACACCACATACCCTTATCTCCCCACTTTCCCTTCTACTTACCACAACCTGTGGAGGAGTAATCTCCTCTGGTGGTGGGGGTGGAAGTGTCTCATTGCAGGACACAGAACCATTCTCTTTGTCCTTGCCTTTTCTGTTCTTCTTCTCCTTTTCTTTCTTTCCTGTACCAGTGTCACCACTTTCTGAAAGTGAATTTTAATGTTTTGTTCTATGAGCTAGAGCAAACTATAAAGCCCCTGCACCTCTGCCAAATCCCCAAGTGGGTTTGGGTGCTTTCATTAGCTGCAAGTTATGGGTAGTACCCATCCCCAAACACTCTCAGGGATGATGTACATCTGGTGGGGAAGCCCCCAGATGAAAGTGTTGTTTGTCACCAAGATTGTCCAAGTCTATATAACAGGTGACCTCACAAAGCAGAGACCCCTGGAATAGGTTAGACTTTTCTATTCTAGCAAGCTTAAATTGCAGCAGGCAACTAGATGCTTACTACAGAGTGTTGCTTGCAGATTACAGTTCGCATTTACTACGCAAAGTATTCTCTCACATTTCACGCTGACTTAAAGGAACAACTGCCATGAGCTACTGCTAACTACCTTCCTTCCTCTTAAGTCTTGTCCTGCACAGGCAAATCCAGCTTTTAACAAATAGCTCTCCTTGGGAAGGACACAGTGTAAGAAAGACACTACCAGCACAGCTCCTTCATCTTGATCTCCAAACATACTCTAGGAGTATACTGCTGCCTTTTTATATTTCAATTAGATGTGAGCTATTTATTTTTCTACTTCCATAACATCTCTAATACAGAAGTTCTCTTTATCCCCAGAAGTAAGGAAAGGCACTTACCAGGTGGGTTTTTGAGAATGAACGTGCAGAGTTTATGGTTTGTGTCAAGCATGCCTCGATAGCCACAGGCTTTGCAAGAGTTACCTATAGTTTGTTTCTTAGGATTGACATGCTGTAAAGAGAGAACAACCTCCAGTTAATTAACCACGTAGAGAATAACTATGCATTAAAGCCTAGACCTGATGTCTACATTATCATACTTTGTATCACCCTCTAAAGACAGAGTTTAGAAATAGCAATTTATCTCAGAAGTTAGGAACTGTTAAGAGATGTAAAATCTTCCCAAAGGGTGCAAGAATGCGTACTTGATTTTCTGTTCATAGATACTTAAGTCTGCTTTTAACTTTGCACCACTTCTACAAACATTTAATATAGTGTTTCCATAGTGTCACTGCTAATGTAGATGGAAAGCACTCACCAGATCAGTTTCAGGATTCTCACACTCAGGACAGAGAACAAATTTTTTAATGAATCCATCCAACATGTCTTGCAGCTTATTCGCCTCATGAGATCCATTGACAATGTAACGGTCATTCTTAACATCAAACTGGGTCTGTGCTCCCAGCTCACAACCAAAAAATTTGGTAGGATCTGTAAAGAAAGCATTATAGCCACTACTATATTCGTATCTTCATTGTGATTCTTAAACAGCAAGTAAATAGGCTACTTCTTTCTATCCATTATTTCATCCTCAGATAATCACATTTCTTTCTTACAAATCTTCAAGGAACAGTGTTAATGCTTCATTAGCTAACTAACGCTACCACTTCAAACACAAAAGCATTAAAAGATGCTGTGTCATTCCACACTACTTACACGTTGGAGGCCGATTAAGCGCCTTTGCAACGTCAACCATGTTGACTATAACCGTCTTTATTCCATTTCCTTTGCCCTCCACCTAAAGAAAAGAAATAACGTTTTAAGGTTAAATGCTTGCAACAGCCAAACCCAGTGTGCATTTCCCATTTAACTACACCTACACCAAAATTCTGCTTTGAAGTGCATCTCCTTCCAAGCCCTAATGTGCACTTAGTGTGGACCGAAGGAGCGGACACCCTGCCTACCCTCAGTGGCCAAGCATTATCACTACCTCTCCTTCCCCTCCTGGGAGAGCCAGTTATGGGAGAACACTCCCTGCTTACAGCTGCTGCTTAGGAAGTTACCTTGGCAATCAGACGGGGCATTTTGTAGCGATAGAACTGATCTGAAACACTGCGGTTGACGTTGACAGACATTTTGCCTTATTAGTAGCTTTATCAATAAGATGAAGAGATCTTTGATTGCAGTTTTTTGGTATCTTCTGTCTGGAGAAGACGGGATGACATAAACGACTGCAAGAGTTCTCGGTCTCTGACATGAAAAAATTTTCGCCACTGAGGCTGTAAGGTTCTTGCTTGTATGCTATGTTTCCCCAATACAGGTACCAGTGGCTGCGCAACAGCTCTGTGTTAAAAAACAGAAAAAAATTAAGTTTAGTGTAATATACATCAATCCACTCTTGCTACAAAGCTATATAAGGGATTATATCTAGGTTGAGGAAAAGGGAAAAGTACGTATGTTATGCTATGGTTTTCTTCAACCTAGAGAACTGAAAGTAAAAGCCTTGGATTGTACTGCTAAGCAACTTTTCTTTAACTGCACCACAAAGCTTTCCACCCTCTCTTACTGCTCTAACACCACTGAACAGCTTAGGACTACTTTTTATACAATTAACTTCTGCAGGAGTTCTGGGATCACTAAGGAAGGGCACACACTCCTTGATTTATTATGCAAACCAGTGACTTGCACCATAAGGGTCAGGTCATGTGGTATGGTTTCAGGCTGAAAGGTACAGGAAATCAGGAGAAAGACTTGAAAATCCACTTCGAATGCCACATTATAGCATTAACCTATCACAGAAACTGAAGTCTGGCAAAACGTTGAGAAATGTAAGTAAGATGAATCAGCAGCAATCTGTAGCCCAACACAGTTTTTACATGGCTTACCAGTTTTTGGATCGGAGTGGTAAAGAGTTGAAAATTACGTAATTCTCCCTCTCACTTATGGATTCTCATAGCAGCTTCTGTTGAGTTCTGACTTAACAATAAGCCTGATAAAGTCTGACAGAAGTTGCTTCACTGTAGAAAGCCTAGCAATGCAGAGGTACAGAGCAGTGCAGCAGCTTTTCCAGTTGATTTTTTTCTTGGGGGAAGGGAGGAGGGGGAGGAAGGGGAAGGAGGATGAATCCTATTATTAACGTTGCCTTGAGCAGTATTTATATATTCAAATTAACACGTGCCTCTATAATCAGATCTATGAGTACTTAAGCCACAACTGGTTGACTACACAGGCAATCCTGACTACAGAGCATGGCTATTCTGACGCGTCATCACGTTGTTATCGTTAATGACAGAAGCGTCGACATATTAAAAAAGGCTTCTTAGTCTTTATGCGTAAGAGCGTGCCTATGGTGCAACATGATCCGAGTCCCTCTGGTCAGGTTTACAACTTCTTTACACAATAAGAAGGTAGACTTGTACGTGACTTGTGTTCTACATTAGCCCTGACGCAATTTTACCCTTCCTCAGAAAAAAGTACACCACGGACTCAGTTTTAAACACACGATTTCCTTCCCCAGGATGCGTAAAAAAAGCCACCACGTAACCTGACCACGCGTTTGCAGAAGTGCTGAGGAAGCAGCTCTCTCGGTGACCGAGTTCCCAGATGGAGCGTGCCGTTTTTCCCTCCTTCCAGAGTGCAGCATTTGTCTGCTGCAGCGTGAAGCTCCCTCTCCTGGTCCCTACGACACCTCATCCCAAGCACCACCCCCCTATACGCCGTGCACGGCGGAGAGAGCGGGAAGGCAGACCGACTCCCTGCCGCACAGCGCCGCGTCCCCGCCCCGCTCGCGGTGAGTCATAAATGCAGCAATTAAGCACTGAGTCAGCGCTGGGAGCCACGGGGGAGTCACCCCCGGCCGCGCATGCGCCGCGCCGCGGGACGGGGGCGCTCCGCCGCCCCCCCCAGCCCGGGCCGCCCCCCGAGAGTCCCCCGGGGCCGCCCCTCGGGAGCGGGGGCCGAGCGCCCCCCCCCGCGGCCGGTGGGAACTGCGCCACTGCCCCCCCACGCCACAGCGCGGGAGGCGCGGCCCCGCCGCCGCCATCTTGTCTCGTCGCATGGCGGCGGCGAAATGAATATTAATAAATAATTTTAAAAAAAAAAGAAAGTCTCCCCCCCAAAAAACAAACAATAACCTATAGCTGAAGATCTACGGCTGTTAGATTTGAATTTTGTTGTGCCTTTTTACGTTGCTTGTTTCCCTCCCCGCGCACTGCTTCTCTTCTCCCTCCCGTCAAAGTCCCGCACGCTTCGTTACACAAAACCTTTGCAAATATTCACCGTTCACCGACAGCCTGAGGCCCCAGGTCAGCCCAAACGACCCGCCCGCTCCCCCCACCCTCACCCCACTGCCCTCACCCGCCCTAGCCCACTACTAACACTCACCGTTTTCGTCCAATAAAGACATAAACCCAACGCTGCTCGCCCCGGGCTGCGACGAAGCCGATTGTGAGAGGAGAACACGGCCGAGGGGGCGCTTATATCCAGACGGAGAGGGAGGCGGAGGCGGACGCCGCAGCCTCCGGGTCCCGGCGTCCTGGGGCGGGCGGTATCACCAGGGAGAGCGGTGCCGGGCAATCTGCAGGCAAGACACAATCAGGAGCATCGTTAGCGGCGGCACCTGTGAGGGAGAGGGAAGAGGAGGAGGAGGGGGGAGAAGAGGGAAGGGGGGAGGGAGAGGCGGCGAGAGGCGCGCAGCTGAGGCAGGAGGGGCCGGCGGACGGGACCCGGCAATGGCTGCCCCGTACTCACCTCTAGAATGTTCTCGCTCCGACTGAACAACGCCAGAGCTGGGATCAATCAGCCAGCGGTGCGCCCCGCCCTCCGCCATCGCCATTGGCTCACCGCTCGCCTCGCGGCGAAGCTATTGGCTAGGACCTCGCCGCTCCCCCTGCCCATTGGTGAACACCACTATCAATCAAGGCTTTGCCTCCCTCCCCCGTGCCCTCCCCCCTCCCCAGTGCCCCAAAGGACATCGCGTCTACAGCGCCCGAGTCTCGCGAGAGAGCGCGGGCGGGGGGGATCGGTCCCGGGGCCGTGGCCGTGCGGGCCGGGCCGGGCCGGGCCGGGCCGGTGAGGCGGGGCTGGGGCTGAGGGGCCGGGGGGGGCTGAGGGCACTCCGGGGGCTGAGGGCACTCCGGGCCTCCCCCGGCCCCTCCGTCCTGCCCAGCGTGCCGAGACACTGCCCCGGGGTTGGCGAGCTAGTCCCTGGAGGGCAGTGATCCAATGCTTGACATGTCAGCAACTATGTTACACGTTATATTCGACATAATTTAAAGCAATTAAGTTGCTGAATAAGTTGTGTTTTTCCTGCACAGCCGGATTTCGGGGTGTGGGAAAGAGCCTGTTATTTAGCTCCAGTGTCACAAAGGCTCAGCGTTGGGTGGCTCTGGGTGCCTGGGCTGCCTTACAAAGGATGACACATTTGTCATATGCATGTACTCTCTTCTTAGTGGAAAATGTTGCCAGCCCTATGTAGCTGAATTGGGACCCTGAATGAAATGCATGTCTGGATTTATTTACATGTAAAAAGCAGAAAACTTGCATCCTTTCTTCCCTGTTACTTGTTCTTTCCCATCTTCTTCCATCTTCACTCTTCTAGTATCACAGGAATTATATGTTTTGGGTATTTTAGAGTGTCAATAATGTTCAAGTGGTAAAGAATTTTTTCCCGACTTTACGAATTGAGTGGGTAACCAGCTCTCTTACCCCTACAAACACTCCCCAGCAAAGCAATGCTCCTCAGTTCCTGTCGCTGTCTTACTGAGTAATGTTGTAAAGCTTCTTGATGGCTCTGTGGGAGTATAGAGGAAAAGAGAGGGAGTGACGATAAAACTAGCAGTGACATTAAATAATATTATATACTCTAAATCTCTTCCTGCCTGAAGTTAGTTTTGACGTGTAGTTTTCCTGGTTGACTTCGATATCACGTTGATGTGGTCAAAGGAGATATCCTTCCTGTTGAACCTTGAAGTACATATTGAACATTTTTGGTCTGATATGCAGAAGAACTGCACTCTGGAAGGTGGCTGATAAATGAGGCTTTCTTAGAAGTCACAAACCCAGGGTTACTGCCACTTCCAGTGGCACACAATAACAGTAAAAAATCTTGTTTCCTCAGCTGGAGCAACCAGAGATAAATGTGCACATATCGGTGCTTTCTATCAAAACCCTCATTGTGGCAGCTGCCCTTGCTACATGTCTCCTTTCAGCATATGGAATAGCTGGTCCTTCTAGCCAGAAAACTCTCCTGTAAACATCATGGAATGGTTTGGATTGGAAGGGACGTTAAGGATCATCTAGTTCTAACCCCTCACCATGGGCAGGGACACCTTCCACCAGACCAGACACATCCAACCTGGCCTTGGACACTTCCAGGGATGGAGAATCCCTCATGTAAGTTTGTCTTGGACTTTAATATCTGCATTTGAAAAAGGTAAAAATTCTTCAGGATATGTTAAATCTCTCCTTGATAAATGCACAGCAATGCTTTCTGAAATGAAAGAGAGTGTTAGGGCAAAATAAGGAAGCATCTCCCATGTATGTGAGCTTTGGCAGTTACCATGAGGGAAAAAAAGTCATAAAAAAGTGGGAGGCAAGAAAAGCACAACAGGAAATCCTTTGCTGTGAAAATATGTGGCACATATAACTTGCTAAATGCCTCCTGTCTGTGGCTTTAGCTCCGTGTTACAACACCTAGGGGGTTAATAAATTATGAGTGTTAAAGTATACTGTTGCCAACACCACTTAGTGAGCTGCTGGGAAAGAGACTCTGGATTTGGTACTATTTGACACAGTGAGTAACTCTGAACCCTTAGGATTAATAGTATAAAGAACTACGCTTTTTTATATATAGCATATAAATTGACAAAAATTGAAGAGGTACCTTTTTAGATGGTGTTTCTTCTACAAAAAGCAGGTCTCATCCATGTGAAGTCATATGACATTCTTCTGGGTTATGCAAATCAGACTAAAATTGTGGATTATTGACTTCGTGGTGCCTAGTTGTTGATTTGTTCCTCAGCAGAAAATTCATTAATATTAAATATTAGATCCCAAATAGTTTCACTGAATCTTAATATTTACAGTTTGTTCATTTTAATATTTCGTGGTATGCACAAGACAGAAAAATATTTTCTCTCCTCCCACTTTAAAATGTCACAATTTCATGAATCGTGAAGTTCATAGTTCACATTGCTTGTGTGACCTTCAAAATACAGACTGCTTGCGTACTTTTTGCGTATTTTATTGACAGAAATGATGCAGATTTTATACATACTTTTGTAGGTATGGCATTTTAAATCTCATTAGTAAGCGAGGTTTTGCAAATGGTTTCATGTCTAAGAATAGGAAGTTTTCCACAGTTGAATTTAGGGTGCATTTCCTTATCACAGAAACGCTTTATTATTACTGAGTTCAGCCTTGAACAATCCAAGTTTGTTCTATGTTGCCTTAGCCAGTTTTTATTAGAAATAACCAAGAGTCAATGACTGTGACAATGCAGCAAAGTCACATCTCTATTGAAATTCTTAACATATTTTAAATCTTAACAAATTGGTTTGTAATCTGAATAGTTATGATGTGTCCTTTTAATCTCTGATTGGCAACTTTGTGTCCTGTCTGTGGTTTATTCTGCAAGTTTGTCCTCCATCAGTGGTGTGGCTGGCTGTAAACATAACCCTAATTCAATGCCCTCTTGGTAACCTTGACCTTGAAGAATGTTTTGTCTCTGCTGTGTGCTATCTCCCAGTGGCTGGGTCAGAGCACTTATTTCCTCCAGTGCAGGCAGGAACATTAACACCTGAGTGAGGGATTCCTCCTCGTGCTGTCTTCACGACTTTGGCTGTAATTTCAGGAGATGGAAGGAGGGCCAGTCTTATCTATAGTTACGTGAAATAGCAATAGCCTTTCTTCTTCCTATCTTGGCAATGTGTAGAGAAAGTTTAATTATTTACATGTCAGGTTGGAATAGGTAACCTGTAGGGAAGAGTGGGTCTGAAATCCACCAGGATTGACACTAGACATTGATCAGTCACAAGGGCAGAGATTAATTCTGGTTTTACTGTTCAGGAGCTTCACAGTCATTCCTGTCCAGCACCTCACTGGTCGTCTTGGGGAGGTTCACTCTGTGAAGTGCTTTCCTTTCCATGCTCTGTAGCACCATCATTCCTGTTAGCTGTTATTAGTGCATCAGGAGCTAGTAAACAGAGAAAAACATGAGAGCAAGTGTGTGATGTTAGACACACATATAGCCATTATTTATGGTAGTTATTTTTGTTTCTTCTATTACTATGCAGAAATGCTAAAATCTCCCAGTTAGTGTTTGGGTCTGAGTGCCCTGGAAGAACTCAGTGTCAGCTGACTGCGTGAGGCAAGCTCTGCCCCAGATCTGGTCTCGTCACCAGTGAGGTTCCCTGCACCCTCCCTCTCTCTCTTCCAGTGTATGTCTGCCTATGTAAGGGAGTCACCTCAGCAAGGAGAGGGAAACAGCTCCTCTGCAGAATATAAACCAGTGTTTGGTAGCAGTGAAGTCCCTGCCTTGGAGACGTGTCTTTTCTCTGTGTGTGTCAGCAGTCGGTGGAAGTGCTGGTGATAGGAATCAGGGAAGTCAGGTTTTCTCAGTTTGTCCAGGTAGCAGCTTTGGCTATGGGCTTAACTGGCAACCATTACTATTATCCAGTGGTTGCATGCCTGTGGTTGGCAAATCTGCATGCTACATTTATATGGTTGCTGAAAGAAATGGATGTGGAAGATAAGGAATCTCTGGGAATACAGATTCCAGCTGTTCCAGAGAACATGCTGTCAAAGCTATCTGCCTGTTTATTATGCCCTTTAGTAACCACTGCATTTCCCTGCTTCTTGTCAGAGTCAAGCTTCAGACATCAAGATCTGCCTGTTTGTTAAGTTAAATTTCTCTTCCGGTACCATTTTAGCAATTTGCACTTCTATTTCATTAAAGGAATTGCTCAGGTCCTCTGCAGCTGTTGTGCTTTGCCAACACCTCCACAGATTAATCCTCCTTCATCCTTTTTCTGTAGCTTCTGATGGTCTGGCAACCAGTACTGTGATTATCAGTATAGATTTCCCAGCAGATGTTAATTCTAAGCAGTAAAAAAGAGTAATGAGTACTTAGAGTTACCTGTTGGCTTTCTACTTTTCCTAAGGGAAAGGCATGGTAGCCCCCGATATTGAAAGCCTATCTCCAAACCTCCTCCCAATCTGAGGAGACCCTGGAGATCTTAAGTGCTCTCAAAACCCTTCTCCTGTGAGCCGAAATGTGGCTGCTGGGCTTGTTTCTACGGGTCTGCACTGCTGGGTGCAGCAAGATTTGCTCATCTGTTCTGCCCATTTGAGCATGGAGGAGTTTCTTTGCTTTAGAACAATACGAGGGCATCGCTGGGAGAGCTGAGGCTTGGCGGCAGCACTGAGGCCCACGTAGGGATTAAGTTTGTACTTCTGCTGGCAGATCTAGGGAGAAGATTCCCGATGCTTGTGCTGAAAGGAAAGGAAAAGCCAGTTTTGAAGGCAAAGGAAAATTTTATGTTCTCCAAAACAAAACCTTTGAAGGTGTTGCTTGGCTGGTAGGGCAGTGCTGTGCAGTTGGAAACAGACACATCACAGAAAATATTTTTTTCTCCAAAGTCTGATTTTAAATCCCAAAGAATTGCCTCTCTTGCAATGTTGAAGGCATTTTGCAGGAAACTGCAGGTCCTAGAGGATAATGTTGAATTTATACATCATGGTTGAGAATTTGCTGCTTGTTTGGTATGTTTAGCCAGCAGCTTGAGCACAGCTGGTGCCAGCCTCTTAATAAAAACACAGGGATTACCTTTTGTAATGAAGCAAATAATACATGACTGCCATGCAGTGCCAAAGGCTTTGAATGCTCTGGTGGTTTGCAGCTCAAACATTTATATTACTAAAGTAAATTATTTGCCAAACTACAAAACAAAGCAGGGGGAGTGGTACTTAAATAGGAAAACAGAGGCAGAAACTTTGTCCTATGGTTTGCATATGCCAAGTGTATTACACAGACATGTGTAATGCTTAGGGTATTACATAGACTAGTAGCAATATTAAAACAGCTAATAACACACATGGTTTCCAAGAGTGGTGCAATAAATTAAGTCTGGTTTTGGCCTATGGGGATTCTTTGACACCTACTAAAAGTTGACTTGAAGCACTAATAATGTCTCACTCTACCTGTGAATGTCACTGTGTTTGGAATTATGCAGGGGGTTCAGGAACAGGTAAATGGTGCTGAAGACACAGGCAGGTGCATACTCACACACAAACACACTCACCACCATTGCATAAATCTTGTTTGTTTAAGAAATGAGGCTAAAAATAACCTTGAATATGAATCCGGGTCAAACATGTTGTTGACTGTAAAGTCTAGCATGATTTTATTGACCCAATGTAGACTTTTGTTTTTCAGAATGACCCAGGAGACCCTGAAGGCAAAACTTTCTTACAAGGATTTTACTGCATTGAGTTGTTTCCAAAATCAGTTTTTCAGAAGTCTTAAGACACACAGTTGGGCCAGTGAAGGCTCAAAGGCATAATGTAGGGTGAATTTTCCCTTGAAGCTCGAGTGTGTTATTTGAAGAAAAAAAATCTTATCTGCACTGATGTTTTTTGAGCTTTTTATTTGGCATAGTCTTGGGATACAAGCTTTCCTGAAAAAGGCCTTTTCATAGAGACGAAGGGATCTAAAATAAGTGCTAATGATAACATGATTTGTGGCTACCACACTCATCTGGGAAACTGTGGCACCAACAGCTGAATTACATTATGTGGTAGCTGTGAACATTTTGACACTGTAATTCTTTCAGAACTTGATTTTAGGATTCCAAAATGATTGTGTGCATGTAAGTGAGATCACATGTATAAACCATTATTTGGCGTTTAGTTTAATTTATACTTACTTCACCAGTGTCCTTAAGATGCCTTTTTCTTAAGCCTTACTTGCACAAGTAATTCCAAGCACAGTAGCATTTTTGCTTCAGTAGCTGGTTTTGCTGATGTAGACATGAGGCATTTGAATAAGCTGCAACTTGTTGTACAGTTCTCCATGGATTTTGTATCTTCTATATCTTCTTTGCAATAAAGGATGCAAAGTAGGACTTCTTGAAGTTCCTCACAACCACTCCAACCTCTATAAGATGAGATACTCAAAAAATACGCTGGCTATCTTCAGTGTTGTTTTGCTGCATCTCACTCACAGTTAGTTTTTAATCATTCTCATGAATGATTTACTGTTCCTTTTGTATCATGTTACTTTTTCAGTGTTGCCTCCAGCAGACAAAAAGCTTTCAAAGGGTTCTTTAGGGTTTAATGTATTATTTGTCCTAGATATTTGGCATGACTTATTCAGAAATGTGTAATAAATACACAGCTCCTCTCGTTTCTGATTGTTTGCACATCTAAAACATATCCTTGTACTAGCCCTTGTGAAGAAAATTAACTCTACCCGAGCTGAAACCAGCACAGACATTTGACAGATTGATGGACGACCAGATGATGGATGAATAGTGTCTTCCAGATGAAGTTAGGAGGGGTGTGTGGGTGCAGGTGGGATCTCCAAGGTCATGTGTGAATACCTGTGAGCTCATTCTAGTCTGTGGAGATGCAGCATTTTATACCAGTGGATAATGTGCTGTTTTAACTCAGAGACTTTACTTCTGAGACATCTTTCCTGGTACCGGCTTTGTGCACTTACCCCTGATTATGGACGTATAATACTTCTGTCTTCAAAGACATGTGCTTAAAAATGGTTATTTTTTATGAGTAGATATCCAGTTCTTTTGATTGGTTGCATCTAATGTGGCTGAAGAAAGCCTTTGCTTTGCCTGCTTGCCTTTTTTTTTTCCTAGTGCACTGAGACAAGGAGTGCTGTGACAAGGGGTTTTGATAGTTTAGTCTATCTGTTGTGAGGGTGAGTGTCTGTGTGGGTCTGTGTGCTCTGAAGGATGTTTGCTACTAGACATTTGATAAAACTTCTTTTTATTTTATAGATAATGAATTGTGAATCTCAGTGCCACTGCTGCTCCCACAGAGACTTACAGTAAACAGCTGAGTCATACAGATGAAGCCTGAAATTTCTCCTCTCACAAATGTGATGGAGTCTCACTGAGTTCCTCTGCACAGAGTGCTGAGCTACTGAGTTCTACACCTTTAAAAAACATTTGGGTAGGCAGGAGGGTGAACAGCTTGTCCCCTGCACCGTGTCCAGCTCTGTGCTAACTCTGGTGCTCAGGAGGCATATGCTGGGATGTGTGCAGGCAGATCGCTCACAGCTCACTCACATCCTGGAGCAGCAGGGAAACCGGCAAAGTAGTGGTGGGCTGCCAAGTCCCAGCCTGCTGCCTAGGTTGTTTGAGAGTCAGCACAAACCTGCTGTAGAGTGAACCACTCAGGACTTCTCTTACCCTAGCAAAGATCTTAAAGGCAGCTCTGGAGCTTACTTTGGGTTGTGGCAGATTCACCTGATTTTTGCCTGTTTACCTATCATGCTCCAGATCTGCAAATAGTGTTGTGTTTCCTATACTGATTCTAACCTATTCAGTATATGTCCTGAGGGATCTTTGGGATACATGATGAGTGTTAGGGAGGTCTGTCTCTCTACACCTGTGGACTCTGCACAGGGCTATTGAACAAAAGGCTGTGCATTATATTCTTCCAAAGACCTGCTAATGAGAACACTTGAATCAAAGGAGAGTTAGTAGTCATGGGTTTCCCACAGTGGTTTCTTTCATAGAATGATAACTGATGACTGCTTCTCAACAAATAAATAAAAATATCAGATAAAACAAAGCCAGAGTCTTAAGTCTGTACTCAGGACCAGCTAAGCTTCAGCCATTTGCTCTGACCACTTTTGAAAGCTTGGCATACATCACTTGCATGGGAGAGCTGTGCCAGAGGTGTGAAAAGCCGTATATGTCTTAACTTGTGTTCAATGTCTTTTATCTTGTCCATTTCCCCCTGGCACTGACTGCACTTAAAGCTTTTTAGAGGGCCTGTCATTGTGCTGTCCATGCTGCTAAGGCATAGACAGACAGTATTCTGTTCTTAAATCCTGCTTTGAAAATCTCTTCATAATATGTCCCTAGGAGAAACTTCTGGTTTGTTTATTTTGATTTGTCCTTTGGCTGTGGCTGGATGCCCAGTCATGGGCCGGAATCAAACTGGCTGAGTACCAACACAGGGTAATTTGCAGCTCCTTGTAAGTGACTTCAGTTCATTTTGGCCGTGCCTCTGCAGCATTTCCCAGAGCCAGTCATCTGTGCTTCAGCTGATCGGGGTGCAAGCTGAACTCTGACTTGCCTGGCTGAGCCTGCCAAGAAAAGCATTAGCTAAGCAGAAACACTGTGTGGCTGGGGGCAAAGGTGAGCATGCATTAAGTATCCACATCTTGATACTGAAGGGATGCAGCTACAATCTAAACAGGGTAAAGGGCGCTGGGCAAACAGACAGCCGCCTGAGGTGACCCAGGAGTGCACACCACGCTGCTTGCTGAGAAAGGCCTCTTTGTCTCCCTGCATCATGCCTGCCCATTTTGAGTGAGATGCAAAACAAATGCAAGAAACCAAACTATATGGCCTTGATGACATTCTTCTGTTTCTTGGCATTGGTTTGTTGTGCTTAGAAAGGCCTTGAAAGTGTTGGACCATACTGTGTTTCTCATCCCCAGGCAAAACAGAGATATTTATGCAGCTGGATTGAAGTTCCCCTCTCCTTTATATACAGTCTAGGGGATGGAGAGGATGTCTGAATGCTGGGGCACCTTTCCATCACAAGAATTCACAGCTGAATCACAGCTGAGAGACCGGATACAGATACTGAAGTCCTTCATCTGTGTTTAGGAAGGAGTGAGGAGCAAAGGTGAGGAGGAGACCTTTAACCATCACCTACCCCTTTATCATCAGCTGTTGTCTGCCAGTATTTGTATTGCTTCCCTCTTCCCATTTAGATTACAGCTTGACCAGTGTGACCTGGATTTTTGGACCTTATTTTGAACACAGCTAACACAAGTCTTGCTTTGGTTGAAGCCCTGCTGTGTCCATGAGTATCTCACAAAGAGACAGGAGAGTGTTTCTTATCAGTTTTAGAGGGATAGTCTTACCACAGTTCTTGTACTTCACCTGGATGTGTGCAGTTCCTTTTTGTTGTGACAAGGCTTTACCACTGTGATAAATTACTCCTGCCATAAGCTATACATAACATGATAAAATAGACTTCACTCTGAGTTACAACTGGTTTTGTTTTCAGAATGTGTTTCATATCTATTTCTGCACTGACAAAATCATCAGACTGTGGACCTTGAAGTTGTAAGACTGAACGTGGGACATATCAGTTCTGTGCTTCCTTGAGCTTTGACAGCATTCAAAAGTTTGGATGTACAACTTGACTTCCATGACACCAAACGCCTGTTTGGCAAAATAATTTTTTTGAATGGCACACCCCAGTTCTGTATTCAGCTCAGCACTGTTTGGTGGGGCTGTTTTGTGGGAAGAGATAGCATCCGTCTCCTGCAGTGGGTTCAGATCCAGCCAAGAGACATGTTGGGTGCTGGCCTGAGGTAATAGAATCCCATAGCAGTCCTTGCTGCTGTTAGTGAAAGGCAATTCTAGCAATGTAAATGTTCCTTTCTTTTAGTTGCCCCCTACTTCGGTGTCTGGTAGTGACAAGCTCTGAGCCCATTGGCATGACACTCGCTTTGGTCACTTTTGAAATTTGGGACTATGTGGGCTCAAAACACCTGCCTTTTCATGAGAGGGCTGAGATAAGCCCCATGTCTGAGCTCCAATCCTGTGTCTTACTTGAATCTTCCCCATTTCCCATTAACTAAGGAGCTTTAAAAGTTAAACAGCAAGCCTGTTCAGACTCTCTTCTTTCTTTGTTACTCTCATGTTCGTTCTCATTTCAGCTCCCTAAGGGGAAAACCAAATGTCATTTGCAGTTCACTGCTGTGTATTACATTTATTGCCCCTGTCTTGCTCTCTTTCAGAGCATGAACCCAACCAACCAACTTCTTATCAGTTTGACAGGCTGTGACTGTTGTCCTGGTGACCGATGTAGTTGCACTATCATCATGTACAGAAGGCAGAGAAAGAGATGCCTCAGTGTGTGGGTGTAGCTGTGTGTGCACATGGCATGCCAGGAAGTCACTGGGATATGTGAAGATAAGATCCAAGTCTTGGGCTATGTATGTGAAAGATGAAGCAAAAACAAAACGGAGAAGCATGCAAAGTTAATAGCTGTAAGAGAAGAAATGGGGCTGTGTGTAGGAGTTGCAAATGCTCTGCTCTTCTCAGCATCTGATCTATGTACCTGTAATTTAGTGCATTTGTATTTGAGAGATTCTTGCCCGCCAGCCTGCTGTCTTTTTCTACCCACTCCATATCTCCCATTTCTTACTTAGGTTTATGGACATGAGAAAGAATAATGTTAGTAACACTTATGAGTCATGTTTTTCATCCAGACACACCACGCTTAACCCATTCATGCACGTCCTTGTACAGCATCAGCTCCAGTTCACTAATTACGTGAATCAATCAGACAGATTTTTGCAGTGCTCTGTCGCAGATTATCTCCTAGGTGCTAACAGAAAGCCCTGCTTTGAGCAGCATGTGATCCAAATGGATGCCAAGGAAAAACAGATGGAAAGAGATGGGTAAGGGAGCACAAAGAAATAGTGAGACATCATTACTCAGCACATAGGCAACGGTGTCAGCACACCAGCTGCCTAATGCTCGGGACAGCTTTTGCAGGCTACGTGGTGTGTTCTTGTTTTCGTGTTGGCTGGTTCATGTAAATATCGTCAGCTTTCAGCCATTGACGAAAATGTGGGATGGGGCAACCTAGATAAAACAGATCTTGGCTTGTACAGGCTATGTGGTATTTAGGGGATAAGAGCTTATTCAGGTCTTCTACAGGTGAAAGGATTGTAAAAAATCTGCCAGTTTCTGTCCTGAGTGGGGACAGCTTTAACCTGCTCGGGTGAAAGTGGTGCACAGCCCAGGGGCTTGTGTTCCATGTGTGGTGCTGTGGTGCTGTAGATGTGGTTGCTATGGGGAGGGAGTGTCTGGTTAATACCCAACCCAGCTAATCTTCCATAGCTAATTGAGAATTGAATACCTTTTGTTTACTGTAAAATCTGGGCTTTCTGAACACTCATTACCAAGTATAACTCCACAGTCATCAACTGAGTTCTGCACTAGATGCAAAATCAGGGGAAGACATGTCTGATCTGCTGCCTGTCTTGTTTTGCTTGCATATCTATGCCCCCAGCACTGCCTTTGCCTGGTTTTGCTTATCTGTGACCTCCAGAGGCCTTGCAGCAGATAGGATGCTCTGCTAGACGTGCCAAATCTCTGCTCACATCTGTGTGTTCCAAACAGCCTGCATGGGGGGGTGTTTCAGAGGGACACATTGCAGGCAAGAGCTGATGCAGCAGATCTATCTCCTCTAAGGCAGTGCTTCAGGGCAGGCTGTGTTTCAGGGGTGGTCAGTAGGGAGAAAGGATAGGCCTGTGAACAACATTAGTCAGACTCTATGCCAGGACTCCTGGTGGGATGTGCCACATCTTCTGGCTGAAGGATCAGAGCTCGGATGACTAATGAGGAGAGGTTTAAATATGTTGTGGGATGGATCTTCTGTCATGTAAAATTCATGGTGCTGGCAGGCCATTTTTAAATAAAACATTACCCTCTCTGAAGAAGACACAAAGTCTTCATTTCATGCTTGTAAGAAAAAATTTAAAGAAAAAAGGGATATTTAAAGAATGAGTCTGATGTGATTTTGAACTTGCTCTCCCAGCAGCTTTGTACTGGAATGACACATGAACATTCCCGTGAGGAAAGGTAGCAGTGAGGGGAACATCACTTTGGTGAGAGGAGGAGAGGACTGGTGTTTTCTGTTTAGCAGGAATAGAGGAGTTGCATTTCTCACCTCTGCAACACCTTCAGCTTCTGGGGTGGCTCTGTGGCCTTCAGAGACACCATGCATGGTGCTGGTGGGCTACAGAGCAGGCCTGCACCAGCTCTCCTGTTACAGCACCGCTGATAACCCAGCTCCCATTACAGCTTTCCTTCTGCTTTTTGTTGGCCTGTGCCTATTGTCCTGCACTCATTAGTACTTCTTCTGTTACCAAGATCAGACTCTGTTCCTTGGGCTACTCATAACTTTCATGGGTATTGTGAATACTGAAATTTCTAAGGGACTTGTGAAAGTCCTGTGTCCTTGAGCTAGTAAGGCAGGATTATGTAGTCCTTCCTTTGTAACATGAGTTCTTCCTCTTAAGGGAAGCCAGATAAATGAAGAAGAAGCTATTGTTTGTTGTTGTTACAAAAGGCTCTTGAGCTAAATGGGACTCTGGCACCAACCACTAACTGCGTAATTTCAGGAGTGTAACTGAAATGGCTGGAAATCTGTTTTTGCTACTAATAAGTGCAGTGAATAATTGCTGCTTTCAGTTCTTTTTCAAGGCAGTATTAGCTTGCTGGTTTAAACAATAGGATAGAGAATGCACGTGTCAGTGACTGATTAAGTATATGTGGATTAATTGATCCCCCCAAAAATATGGTTACAGAAAATTCAGTGCAACATCACACATGAGGTGTTGCAGTTTATAGATAGCAGAAGTTATCCGTGAATATCATGTGAGGGATGGGGAAAAAAATGGAAAATTTGGGGTATAAGAAGCAGTCTTCATGTTTGTCCCAAACAGGTGGTTTCCCTGGGAGCAATATTAGAAACATATCAATGTTAGATGATGATGTAGTGAAGCATGGCTAACCCTCCAGCCAGCTTGTATCAACCAGGCCATTCCAGCTTTCAGAACATGTCCCATGTTCCTAAAACACCCCTGAGCATCCCTGAATATCATTCTTCCTCTCTGCGTCTTAGACACAGAGTTGAGTTCCCATACTATGCCATGTGTAAGGGCCTGCCCTTTCCCTGTTCATTTGTGCTGCTTCTGTTTGCAGGAGAACCTGCTGTTGCCTGCCCTGCGTGGAAGACGTAGTTTGTGTAACTCCGTCTGCAGGGTGTACCTGATGCTCTGTGGCAGCACGGTCTTGCTGGAGAAAGAAATGTTATTTGGAGTCTGGAAGGTGAGTTAGATCTGCTCCAGTTGCCTTTTTCTCTGCCTGTGTTGTTTCTTTTGAAGTTCTTGTTTCCTTTTGCAAGTACCTGGATGGTACCAGCTGTTACCTGAGGGAGGCAGGATGCTTGGGATGGGAGCTTCAGGGCTTGAGATCAATTGCAAAGAACAGATGAAAGCAACTGTAATGAATTTTAGTGTCTGCAATGTGTTGGTGGATTGCCAAAGAGCCACTTGAGACCCTAAAAGGGCTCTAATTCTGGGGCAGCACATCTTGGGCAGAGACAGAGGCAGAAAATGTGTCAGCAAACACCAGACTCTCCCAGCCAGCTCAACCTCTTCCCTTTCTCTGTGGCAGGAGAAGATTGTCCCCATACTTTCATCCTCTCAGCAGCAAATTCTGATGTTCCTTGCACAGCTTTGAAACCAAGAACCAGGGGAGTTTCCCAGCTGTGCAGAAGCTCTGGGCTGGTGGTGGTGTTCTGGGGAGGTGGGCAAAGAGGATTCTATGTGGAACTTCCCTTCTGCTGAGGTGACTCACCCTAGCAAGCAACTTCGGCCAGTTCCATTGCGCGATCTGCAGCCCATCATGGCTGTGACTCATCAGCCATACAGATGAACCTGTGCCCTCACAGATCATATACATCTGTTTTTTTCATGTGAGTGGAAAGTCAGAAGACCCATGGGCCTGGAGATGGGTTCCTGACATTCTTTGTTGTGAGTAATTTCTAGAAGTTTAGGCTGTGGTTCATCTGCTCTGACATGTACATATCAGTGCCTGAGCTACTCATTCTGAGCTCCTGCTGTTGCTGATGAAGAGAATGAGGCAGTGCTGGTGTTCTGCTTGGCTGGCCTATTTTAGATATCTGCATTCACTTGGGAGGAAGAACACTGCCTATTCCTGTGTCTTTTTGCTGCTCATAGAAGCAATCTGGATTATCCACAGAGATGTATGCTTCTTCACACTGGTCATGCAGTTAGTGGAAGGACTCACCACCTCAGAACTTGAATAGTCTAATGACTTAAGCACTGGGCAAAACCTCTGGATTCCCCAGATAGGCCAGGTGAAAGCCAGGCAAGCAGAGATCTGGACACAGAAGGTCCTGGCTATAGAGGCCCTCTCCCCTGGCTCATTTGTCTGATGGATCTCTGTCAGGGTTGTGACCACTAACCTGCTGAATGAAAAGCTAGTACAGGATTTTGTTTCCTTGACTTGTTTTGTTTGTGCCAAGGAGGTAAGAAGAGCTCTCAGAAAATAAACTTGAATCTCTGGACAAGTTTTCTGTTCACTGAACTGGGCTCTCCTGCTGACTTTTGTCTGGCTGCTGAGGTCTTGGGTATACCCTTTCAGGAGCTGTGAAGAGATGCATTTTCTATTATCCTTCCAACTCTGCCTGATTCCCCATCTCCCATAACCCCTGGCATCTTTTCTGCTCCATATCCTCATCCCTTGTTACCTGTGTCACTGTCTTGCTTTTTCATATTCTCTCTGTGCTCTTGTCTGGTTTGATTTGCTCACTGCTGCCTGTGCTTTGTTTCATTGACCGCCAAGGCATGCAACCTGCAAGTTCTCTTGATAGTCTGAATCTGCCTTTTGAAAAGAGGCCCAAGATCTCAGCAACCTACCCAAAGAACTAACAAAACAAACCACCTCAAACAAGACAGACAGGAAAATATACAGTGGATCTTTCTGTGTGCTCATAAATAAGAGTCAGACAATCACATGCTTTTCTAAAAATAACACCCACAGCAAGTGTTTTGGTAGGAATAATACTGACCTAGTTTGCATGTTGCCCACGTGCAAAAAAAAAAGAAGCTGGTGAGGAAAACCCATTGCCTGATAGAGTATTTGCATTTGCTGAACCAGATCTGAATTGAGAGGGGGTTAAACAGTTCTTACAGTCTCTTCTTTGGACAATACTCTTGGGCACATGATGTGACTCATAGGGAAGTCCTGTGCAGGGCCAGCAGCTGGGCTCCTTGGAGGATGATCCTTGTGGGTCCCTTCCAACTCAGCATATTCCACGATTCTGTGATTCTTGGTGGGGTCTCTGGAGGTTTCAGAGGAGAGGGCTGGGGGAATGCTGGCTGGCAGCATGGCCCACAGCAGTCACTTGCCTTCTGTGTGTGCTGGATGTGTAAGTTGCACCTGTGTGGTGCAGTCAGCAAGGGTTCACATAAGCAGAAATCCTCTTCTGCAGCCTCAGTCTGGGATGTTCATGTCTGGAGAATGGGCAGAATATCTCTGTGATCTGTGGACCTGAATTTGTGTATGTGAGTTTAGCTTTCTGTCTTCATCTGTGGCACAGATTGAAATATTTTGGTATTGAAGGAAATGACCCTTGACTGCCCAGCTCCTGCTCACCCCAAGGACTCAGTCTGTGCTCCTGTCCTTGTGCCTGTGGCCAGCACTGCAGCATAGCCCCGGGGCAGGAGCTATACCTTGGGGCATATGAGAGAGTCATCCCTGTCTGCCAGCTCCTTCTCATCCCTTCTGAGTGGATGTTGTTCAGTTCCTGGCCTGGGCCTGGGCCTGGAACTGTTCTCTGTGGGGCAGCTTGGCATCAGTGAGTGCAGTGACAGCAGCCATCAAGGGCTGGTATCAAGGTAGCATCCCTCACAGTGATGGACACCTTTGGATTTCCTGGAAATCTCCTCGGAGATCACTGGTCTTTTGAGTATTATTGGTTAATATGCAAGATTACTGAGACGGGCATGTGGAGGGACCTGATAGGATCTCGGGAAGATGAGAGCAAAGTGGATCAGCAGCAGAGGCTGAATGAAAAGGTCCTTTCCCCAGGGCTGACCCCCATTTTTCTGTTCCTCTGAGCCTACCCCTATCTTTACACTATTGAGTGTCACAGGATGCACTTCCCATGCGTTGGAGAACTGACGGAAGGAGAAGTGTCCTGCATGGCTCATGAGTAGGACATGGCATTGCCTTATTGAGGCCTCCTTAGCTTCCCAGGGGTGAT
Source organism: Callaeas wilsoni (assembly GCA_013398955.1). Lineage (NCBI taxonomy): Eukaryota > Metazoa > Chordata > Aves > Passeriformes > Callaeidae > Callaeas > Callaeas wilsoni. The sequence continues at coordinate 52,713 of VWPU01006011.1, forward strand.
GGATGTGCTGAGTCTGCAGCTGGATCCCACCACGATCTGGCATTGTAGGACTCAGCAGCCCTCGCTGGCTCATTTTCTCTTGGCATGATGTGAACCAGCAGTCCCTGATCCATCACAGCCTCGCTGCCGGCAGGAGCTGTCTCCAAGCTGCCGGAAAGCTGCAGGTGGCTCCGGAGCAGCAAGCCGGCCATCCCGCCGTGCGGTCGTGTCCTCCACAGCTTTGGCACATCTCAGCCTCTCCACGGAGCCGCGGCTGCCTGGCCTGGCACGTGTGCTGTAAGGAGGGCTGTAGCCCTTTCCAGACTCTGAAACGAGAGCAGAAGTGTTTCGGGGAGTACTCTGTGGGGATATGGATAAAGTTTTTATGGCAAACGGATGCCATTGTTTTCCCTTAAGATTATATCCTCTTCCTTTTTTTTCCTGTCTCTCATGATAAGCGATACATGAATTTCTGACTCTGAGCAGCCTTGATGCTGGGAAATGCTCTCATTCAAGCAGAGAATCTAGGTCAGCTGCTCATAAGAATAGAGCAAGCCCTCATTGAATTCAGAGGATGGACCTTCAGTGGGACGGATTTTTCCCTGGCTTGTTTTGCTCATAGTGAGCTCCAGAAGCTGACAGGCATTTTGTGGACAGCAGCTATAACATCCTGCCAGCAGGCTCAATGTGAGCATTACTGAATCAGTGCATCGCAGGGGAAAATCAATACTATGAGGCATTAATTGTACTTTTAAATTTTTTTTAACCTAAGATAGGGCACTCAGTAATGAAGATCTGTATCTATGGTCAAGAGGATCTGATTTGTGAGAACATCTATTATAAAAATGGAATTTGAACTTTTTCTCTGATTTTGTGCCTATAAATAACTGCTCTTACATATGGCATCTAATTATTTAATTGTATATGCAGATTAGATAGTCATTTACATGCTGTCGTCAATGACAGCAACTAATAGCATTGGCACTTATTTCCAGGAACATATGGTAATGCCAAAGGTTTTAAATATTAGTCAGTACCTGCCATACACATCAATATCTCTCCCTATCTCTTCCTTTCAAAAATGTTAGAATAAATTAATAATCACAAGGTGCATCTGCTTCTTCTTGGAACTAGTTGCACCATAAAAGATCTGTTGTATTATATATTTTACATAAAATTACAGTCCAGCTTGGAGTTCCTGATTTATCTGGGTGTGATGGCTCCTTGAGACTGGAGAGGAAGAGGAAAGAAAATGCTAACATGCTTTTTCTCCCTTTTATTTACATATGCAAAGGGTGAAGGAAGGCAGTTGGAGACATGAAGGACTCAGGTCCCACTTTTACAAAGCGTGATCCATAGCCTTTTTTATCCAGAAGATATTTTACAGCTCTTTGGCCTTGCTTTTGTGTAGACTAAATTGTTACCCATGGTAAGGTTAATAGGAATCAGGGCTAGAGAGTGCCCAGTTCATCTTCTGGTCCTCATCAACAAAATCAGTGCAATCATCTTTTTCCTGATGTAAAACAGGTTTTGAGCATGAAAGCTTATATTTTTGCTTTCATTTTACATGTTTTGCGCACATGTATAAGGTATATTGAACTGTGAAGAGTGGGGCAACAGCTGAGGAGACCTCAGTGAACATAACCATTATTGGGCTTGGAAATTCCGCATAAAAACCTTGTGCAGAAAATACCATTAATGACCCATTTATTAAAAAAGACAAGCTCCAAGGCAGCTGCCTGAAAATCCAGCGATTCTGTGCTGTGTCAAGATCAGCTGTATTTACTTGGTTTGCAGTTTGTGTGATTTTCAGAGGTTATTGACTCCAAGACATTTGTTATCATGTAGTCATGGAGCGTAGAAACACCACTCTGCACCACTATTTCCTGCTCACTAAACAGATGTGTACAGTTAAGAGGCTGAATGTTGTCTTTGAAACAAAAGGAAATTGTCAGTTACTTAAATCCTTTGTTTCAATGTGGCCTTAATGCTCTTTTAAAATTAATTTTCAAGAGTCTTGGCTCTTGACAGCCAGTAAATAATACATGCTGGAGATCTAAGGTTGTAACAGTGCAGATAATGTGCTTGTTCACAATGGGAAAAAAATAGCAATTCTTTTTTTAATTTGTTTGATAATTTAGAAACATCCTTACAAGTCACCTAATTTTGGTTCCTCAAGGACCACATCTTCCTCCTTTGCAGGGAGAATCTTTCTGTGAGCGATGAAGGCAGCAGAGTGGCTGTGAAGGAGGCGGAAGAGGAACAGTGCCAGCGTGCTGGCAGTTGGTGCTGTGCAGCTCTTGGGAGCTGGGGTAGTGTCTCTGGATCTTTATATAGCATTCCCTCCACTCTGCTGAGATGTGGGAAGCAATGGAAAGATGAGATACATCCTGATACTGACAGCAGATGAATGCATTACAAATACTATTCCCTTTGCCTTACCTTGCCTGTTCCTGATGTCTCCCTCCCCCGGTTTTGCCCACCTCTTGTTTTCTTGGTATTTCATTCCTGTAAGACAGGAATGGGTCTGAAAATGTTGAAGACTCTCAGGCAGCTTCCACATCATGAAACAGTGCTGAATTTTCTAGTGCCATTTCTCTTCTAAATGCTTTTCTGGTTTTGGAAGAAAACCCAATGATGTAGTGTAAATGTTTTATCACCATGTATTTGGGAAGCCTGCTTTATTCAGCCTGAACTGATGCTAATAAAAATTTAATGCTTCTCTTTGTGCTCATGAAGAGTTCCTCCCCAGGATATTTTTCTGAAGTAATTTCAGAGGATGATTAGCTCTCTCCTAGGACCCTTTTGGGTGCCTCTTGCTGTAGCAAGTCCCTCACTGTAGTTAGCTAGCTCCAGTGCTAAGATTGCAAAAATCTTTCAAAACTGACCTTTTAACAGTATGATTTGGCATCTTCTTGGATATCCTGAGCTTTACCAGGGCTAGTGGCTAAAACAGGTTCCTGTTCACTGTGGGGTGGGAATGGAGTTCTTTCTCAGGCTGTCCAGAAGTGACAACAGGAGATGCTTGGTGCTGATCATTTCTGAAGATTAAGTGTATGTACTGTGCCGATCACAAAAGCTATCTCTTTTCTTCTATCTCCTCTCCGAAATAACATGTTCAGCCACAAGGATAAGGGCCCTGAGTTGTGTTGCTAATATACCCCACCCCATACTAATAAATGTATTAATATATTGATATATTACTACATAACATATTAATATGTTGATGTGGTAATATAAGAATATATATTTGTTTAAATATATGAATATATCAATATGCCCCACCCAATAGCTCCTTTGGCAGTGCAAGTGCGTGGGGCATTCTTGCCTTAGTTTGTAGCCAGAAACACTTGCAGTGAATGTTGAGGGGAGGAACAGTTGCGTTTTGATATATTGTTAATATTGAAATGTGCCTGGCTCCTATCAGAGGTCTGGGGTGTCCTGGCAGCTGATCTGTAGTTATGATTTTTAGCCTCCAGATGGTGTCTGGCAGATGTGCCTGTGGAGCCATGTCAGTGCACTGGGAGTGAAACACTGAAGACTGGAATTTACACAATCACTGGCCTCTTGTGGCAGCAGAAAAAGCATGTAAATGATGTCATGTGGATTTCAGTTCCAAATCTCTGCATATGCTGCTCTGTGTAGGGCTGTGGGTACAGATGTGTGTAGGAAGTTTTCTCTGAAGTCGAACCTAAAGTTTTTACTGCTGGAAAGAGTTGATGTAAAAATGCAGAGGAATCCTGTCGATCTAAGGTAAATGAAGACACTCAAAATTTTAGGCTTGTCTGTCCAAATGCAGATGGAATATTCATAATACAAACTTTCCAAAAAACTCCCTCTGAATAAAAACATGGATCATTTTGAAATGAGACATGGTAATGGTTGAGGTAATGCATTCTTCACCACGCTAGCAAACAATACCCATAAATTATTTTTTTAAGAAGCTCTTTCCATTCCTTAGACACCAAGCAGTATTAAAGTTGTAGATTTCCTCTAGCAAAGCTGCCCTTGGAGCCTTCTTTGGAGAACTTCAGGTCACTTGTAAGATTAGAAACCAAGCTGTTGGGTGACTGCTTTCCTACAACATGACCAGACTGGCAGCCTGCAGCACTGTGGTGTTTTATGTGGCAGAAAACTTTACTGAAGACTAAGTTGCTACTTCAAAAAGTATTGCTTTAGTCTTCTCTTACTATGTCGATAAGGATATTCTCAATGCAAGGATTTTTAGGGCCACTTCAAACACCTCTATTGCTTGACTCCATACAGTTCATCTTTAAAATTTTGGGGATCGTGTGTTTTATTTATTGTTACTACCATTGCCATTGTTGCCAAAAGGGGAAGCATCTTCCCTAAAGCAACGCTTGTTTCATTCTGAAAAGAAAAAAGAGAATTAGGCAAAATCCCCAGGAATTAGCTAAAAATGTTCTAAAGGAACCGCAAAATAGGTTAGTAATTAAGTGAAAATTGAGGTCAGTTTGAAATGGGGTCCTCACAATCAGAGGGAAAACAGGCAGTGCAAAATTTCGTATCACATCCAATGTTTTGTTTCAGTGTTCAGGGCAGGGGAAGGAGCAGTATCCAATTCTTTGGGGAACTTGTCCTTAGGACTTTATTGTGGTTGCTGAAAGTGCTGGGACCATGCAGCGTCTCTGTCAATCCATCTGCCCGTCCTCTCCTCATAAACCAAATTCCTCCAGTTTCACACAAATCCAGAGAAGGACAGAAGTCTCAGATTAACTTCTTCAAAAAGGGATAAAAAATCAGTGGATCAACAGAGAAAAGCTACTCAAGCAAACACATTCAGGAAGAGAAAGGAAGAAGCTTGCTTCTTTCCCTTTTGCTCCAAAATCGGTGGCCTGTTCAGGGTAGCACAGATCTCAGGAGGTGAGAGGGTAAAGCCTGGGGCCAGGAGGCTCTGTAGGGAAGCAACTTTGTTTCATCTGTTGCTATGGGAGAGGCGGGCTGTATTAAGTCTTTGTGCTGCTTTATTTGCTCTTGCACACACACACAGGTTATCTGGAGAGTACAGGAGATTTGGTGAGCAACAGAGGCAAGGAAACCGTGTTTGTGTACCTTCAGACTGAGATGCCAGGCGGAGTCTCTGGTGTGAAATAAAGGCTGAGTTCATGCTATGTTCTCTTCCTTAGCAGGGGCAGTGAAAGTCTATCCTCTCCTCAGACGTGTATGTTTATGTAGTGTGTAAGGATGTACTATTTTGTGTGAGCCACCTTCTGTCAGTTTGGTTAAAACTGGCTTTAAAATTGGTTAAAACTGACTTAAAATCCGCTCTTGTGCATTAGGGCAGGAGATCACATGAATACAGAGACACATGCGACCTCTGGCTGTGTCATCTTGTTTCCTTAGGAAATGGAGTTATCCTTAGGAAATAAGAATTACTATATGCTTTCCACAGGATGAGAAACATCTAACTGTGCAAAGTCACCTCTTGCATATGACTGTGATGGCAATGCCAGCTGCAATGTCAAATGTGAGGGGAAGCTGCTTTTGTTTTGTTTCTTTGTTGGTTTATTTGTTTTCTCTCTCTCCAAAAAAACTACCTTGCTAGGAATAGAGACTTGCTTTTCTTTGACTGCTGATGAAATCAAAGGTGCTGTGTGTGAGTGGAGGAGCACATTGTCAGACTACAGCATAGCTTCACAGAGTGGTTTTGCATGGATTTATATCCTATGGAGCCAACATCTTTCTGTGCCATATTCTGCATGTTTTATCATCATAATTAATATTCCTTTCGGCCATGTTTCATGCCTTTGGTTCAAAGTGGTGGAAAGTAACAGCATGTTCTGGAAACAAAAGAAGGAGTTGAAAAACCTCTCCAGATACTGCGGATCCACCTGCCTGTTAGGACCAGGTGTATTTCATATAACAGATGCTACTGAGCACAAAGTTTCCATTGTCTGTGCCTGACTGTGTTCATGTAGTGTCCCTGCAAAGCAAGCAAGGGCATCACTGCGTTGCTGGAATTGGAATATTAATGTAATTGGACTCCTGCAAAGTCATTTAATTTGTAGTGCTAATAGTCTGACTTCATCCGATTAGCATCCAGACCAAATAGCTATTGTTCAAGTCAGGCACACAATCCACTTATTATGAAGAGATTTTATCTATATAGACAGAAGAAATGGGAAACAGCAAGATAAAGAGTTAAGTCAACAGAGAAATAATATAAAAAATTATCCAAGATACTCACTTGTTTAATGGAAAATCCCAAAGACAAAGGAGTTACAGTTTTTCTGAAATAGGAAGACAGAGTCTCAGTAATGTGGGGAGGCTGTGGGCTTTTCCAGGAGCTCCAGGCAATGAGGGAAACTCCTGAATGCTGGGGATGTTTCTAGGAGACAAATTGCTCCTCTTTCACAGAGCATAGCAAGGGTCATGGCAGGGAGAATGACTCTGCTAGAGAACATCCCACTGTGGATAAATGGAGGCATTGAAACATGAGGAAGAAGGAGAGGGCTGGCTTCCAAGAAGCGGCTTTGGAGGAAGAAGAAAGTAATTTGGTACACCTGACAAAGGAGTTTGCTCAGAAGCAGAACTGTCCTTGTTCTTGGTCCTGTGTCCTTGTGGTTTCCTTTTGCCCTTCTTTCCTTGGAATGGCTCCCCTTGGGTGAACAGCTTAGGAGCCCATGGAAGGAGCAGATAAATCTTGACTGTGCTCCAGTTCCTCTGCCCAAAACAATGGTTTTGGACAGCAAACAATCCCCTTTGTATTATGTAAACTCTTTGTGGAAAACCTCTGTTCTAGTTTGGTGTCAACACTTTTATGTAAAGGTGTAGCTTCCCTGCGAGCTTTGCCTGTCTCGGCATAGCACCATCCATGGGAGCACTGTGCTAGATGATGCTCCTGGGGAACTCAAATCATCCCCACATTTTAACTGCAGAATTTTAGCCTGAGCAGTAACATAGCATTAGAGACAGAGAGGAGACACCTGTACACCCTGCTGTTAAGGCACACAGGCCCAGAAAAACAGGCTGCTGATGGCCTTTGGGCAGCCCCTTTGCGGCATGTCCCCTCCTGCAAGAGTGCATTCCCCTCAGTGACAACACCCTTCAACCCAAAGCAGTTGTGGGCAGGGGGTGCAGAGTGGGTGATGATGGATTGCTGCTGTGGTGGGGCATCACCTCCTGCTGCTGCTGGGCTCAGCACCTGTGGTCAGGCTGACCATTCTCATCCTGCTGTCCCTTCGCAGGGTGCTCCAGGCTGCCTGCCCCGGGAGGCCATGGCCTGGTCTGCCTACACACACTGGTTGTCCTGGTTTGGGAGCAAGGGGAAGGCAGGACAGAGGAGCCATCTGGGTTGTTGGTGCTGCAGTGCTTGGGTGGGCTGTGCCCTGAGGGCACTCTCATATTGGGGAGAGTCTGACATTCCCTTGATTGAGTGGGTCAATCCAAGTGGTCCATGGAGTAAGAATTGGTCCTAGCCTCAGGATGTCAGTCCATTTCTGCAGTCACTCCCCACTTTCCACAGGCTTGCATTATATTCCCTTGGAAGAAGCTTTCTGGGAAAACACAGCAATTCCCACACATCATGTTGCCATGGTTTAGGGCACGATCTGCAATTGTAAGTATGTTCAAAATCTGTGTACTGCAGAGAGTCTTGCCTTCAGGACTGGCACTTTGACATCTAATTTCCTTCCACAGAGGGGTCTAGGGAAATGGTTTTTGTTAGAGACAGGCTTGTTGGAAAAATGCTGATGAAGTGAAACATAAACATATTGTGTTGGAATTTTCATGAGAAAGTATTGCTGAAGGGTTTCAGCATGCCTGGAATGCTTCTCTCGGTACTGACCCTCTTACTCCATCTTGTATTCATATACTATGCAGCTATAACATTCCAAATGAAACATTTCAGCTTCAGCAGTTTAAAAATTAAGGTCAAAATGGAATGTGTATAAAGCTTCTCAGTTTTCAACTTTATACACAAGCTGGGAAAACACTATTTTGCAACCTCAGTATTTCCTACTGGCAGCAGCTCAAATGTGTGACCACTGCTGGAATTTCTGTTTCTCTTTCCAAATGAAATGTATTTATTTCCTCCTCCCTGTTGTTACTAATGAATCAAAAGGCTTTGTGATAACATGCTGGTGGAATTAAGCACCGATAAAAGAGCCAGAACAACATAACATTTACTTGGTTTCCAAGTAGGAAACTAGTGGAATTTTACTATCATGAAAATGTAGAAAATCTTGGAAGAAACTGCAGGCATTAAACCCAGAAATATGAATTAACATATTTGAAACAGTCTAGATGATGTGTGGAAAAATTACCCCTTAAATTCATACCCCCAAAATCATTGTTACATAGTGTATCGTTTTGAATCAATACAGCTTGTAATGATTAATACAAACTGTCCTTAGCTGATGAAAATCCTCAAGCTTTTGATTTAATTTTTATAATAATGGAATGGAGAATTAAACCCAGTTTGTAATTCTCTTGCAAGGAGGGTGTGGTAAGGACAACATTTCAACTTCTCTCCAAGATCTCACAGCAGTGTAGGGACTTTAAAAAAGTCTATTTTAAATGCAAGCTCCTGGATTTAAAGGATACTTTCTGTGGAGGAAATTTTTCTGTGTTTTATGATCAGAACCTTTAGCAGCCCAATATGGACCTGGTGCAAAGCAGACATACACTCCTTTTTCTTCACTTGTGGATGGATATTGGCTGATGAACTGATCCATATGTGGGCATACACATATGGACACATATGCACACACACACACACACACATATATGGTGGATTGCTGCAATGTTATGCCATTTATATCCGTGTGTGTATATAAATTTAAAATAATACATAACAGTGTACATAGTTGCTGAAATATTGCACATTCCAGAAGGCTGAGATCGCTCTTATCTCCTCTGAATGGTGTTATTAAAACATGGAAACCAACACCCATTCTCTGGGCCTTTACCTCCCTGGTGGCTAGCACTAGGCTTGCTGGGAGGTGAGGGAAAACTTGGCTCCAAACCCAGATGTGATCTCCCTGCTGAAGGAAAACTCAGGTGCAGCCTGGGCGTGTGGCGTGGGTGGAAAAGGATGTGTGCTTCATAAAAACTATTACTAATCAACTCCCTTAAACTGATAGGATTGTTGCCAAGATAACTGGCAGTGCAGGGATATTTTAATCATTTAGAAAATGCTAAAAATCCCCCTGGCTTTCCCCCAGTGGTTTTGGTTAGATTGTGTATGAGGTTTTTGACATTATTTACCCAGAAGAGGGAAGGATTACATAAGAGGGCTGGAAGCCTATAAAAGTGTCCTCACTTGGCACAGACAGGAACCAGGTTAGACTTTTTCAAAGGCAGCTGAAGCCTGTAGCTGCACAGAAAAAAATAAATCAGAAGAAGAGAGAAGCTCTCTGGGAGACAGACATTAAGATTACTTTGCACAGAAGTGTTTCTCATGTTTTCTTCTGAGTATTGTCCCAGTTGGACAGAAAGCACCTGAATCTGCTTGGATTATGAGGAAGACAAAGCATTCCTGGGCAGCCTTTGTGGGAGGAGGCAACAAGAACGGGGAGAAAATGGCTGGGGAAAATGCAAGAATACTGCCCACGGTCACACATGAGGAGAGAAAGAAGCAGGAGGCAAAGAGGAAAGGGAAATTGAAAACCTTGGCAGGCAAATTGCTGAAGACTGTGGTTGGCGGGAAGAAGACGGTGGAGAAGGCTGGTGCTGAGGATGTGGCAGGGAATTTGTTGAAGAGGCCAACCAGTAGGAAAAGAGTGGAGAGAGGGACGCCTGCAGGTAACTTTGAAGTTGTCTCTAGGTCCAGGCCTGGCTCTTCTCTGCCCCTTCCAGCCCTGCAGGCCCTTGTTTTTCATTAGCTTCTGGATTATGTACTTTTCACTCTCCTCCTCTCCATCCTTCACCTGAATTCTTGTCCCTTCTGAACCATACACTTGCTACTCTGGACAGTTCTGTATTTCACTTTCCATTTGCCTCACAAATGTTTCTCTTTACTGTTCTTATTTTTATCTCTGCAAAGACTCCTGATGTGCCTTGTGAGAAAGACGATGTACGTGTGACTGACACCCCATCGGTGTGACTGTTCTGTTCCTCCACAGATGGGAGGGGGAGGTGGGTTATACACAGGCTGGTTGTGCCAATTAAACACTTCCTGTGTGTTGCATGTATCGAGGCAGGACTGGTGCAGCTTGTAGACCCCTCCTGAATAACTTGCCAATTGCTTTGCTGAAGATACTTGCATCAACCCTTCTCCATTTCATGTCATGTTCCTCCCTCCAGTCCTGTTCAATTTAATTCTTGCTACATATATGAGATGTTTTCACAGAGGGAAAGGTAGGAAGGATACAGGCAAAACATAGTGGAAGCTTATACTCTTTCATTCTTCACTCTACACCCAAAGTTGTATCCTGAATTATCTAAGTCCCACTGCTTCTGGCTTTACTTAACTTTCCCTGCATTCTCATCAAGTTTGATTTGTCCTCTGGGCTCTGCTCCAGATACCTTTGGACAAACCTTAACCCTTCATTGCTCAACCTTGTAATCTATAAAACACATGGAAAAAACCCTGCAGATCTGTGCAGCTGTTGTGAGAGTACATTTAACTCTTGTTGGGTGGCTGGATATGCTAGCTAAGATACATTGGAAACAAGCAGCACTGAAAATCTTCTTTCCAAGGGAGCTTGCAGCACTTTGGTCCTGCCAGGGTTTCTGTAGAGGAGGCAGAGAATTCCTTCCAGGCTTGACTTCGAGCTGTTGGCTTGCTCAGAAGATGTCCTTTCTTTAATACTTTTCTTCTGGACAGAAGGTATGTTTCTTAAGGAAAGATTGTAATTAATGAACTTTCGTGGCTCACATGAGGAGGTCTCTGGATTGATGACAGAAAGCTGCAGACTAATCTGCGGGCTTGATTAACCTGGAGGAGAAAGGATGAAAGAAATTTAGAAACAAAAGGTGCTTGCCCTGAGGAAACTGAGAGATGCTAGTGCTCTAGCTTAAGTGGGCTGATTTTGAGTAGATCCTGAGGAATTTTGGAATATGTATAAACTAGATACTTCATAACTTGGATATCAAAATGATAGGTCCTATAGACAAGCGAACAAACAGCAAGTTGTGTTCTTCTGTTGCAGAGGAAACCATCTGCAGATTCATTGAGCAAGGAAAATTTTTGGAAGCTTGTGATCAAATTCATAATCTGGAGCATTCTGGAAATGATGGTGTGGGAAAGTCTGAATCACTTTATGTGCTGCTGGCTGAACGAATGTGGACTGTAGTGGGAGAAGCGTTCCGTGGAAGTGATAGGATGCTCCTGGAGCCATTGCAGTCAGTGGGAGAATCACTGAAGTGGGAGAAGCAGAAGGAAGCAGAGCGGCTTGGCAACAGCCTAGAGACGGAGTCTGTTTCCACCTGGAGTCCAAACTTCTGGAGAAAAGATCTGGAGGAAAAACTAATGCAGTACATGATTGCCCAGATTCCCCTGTTTGGCTCCTCTACTAACACAGATGAGACTGCACTCAAACAGCACCTGAGTCATCTGGAAATGACATTTCTCCCCAGCCTGGAGCACAGAAGTGATGTCTTCAAGGAAGCAGGACTGCTCGTCACCTATGCCCGCTGCTGTCATGCCTCTTTGTGTTCTCACCTTGCCACACTTACTGACAGTAACTCTTTCAGCTTCAGCCAGTGTCTTTTAATTTATGAATGGAGCATTAAAATATACAAAAGGTACGTCTGAGGGACTTTTTTCCTACATTTTTCTATACCTCTATTTTTTGTTTCTGAGAACGGTCCCTGCTTCCTGATAACACGGTGATGATCAGGACTCTTGCTGAGTTTAGGTTTGCCCACTGCCTCTTTTATCTTCTGTGCTCTCAGAATCAGAGCCATTTTTCATTGCGGTACTGCCTCTTTCTAAATCCTTAATACCAGATTCAGGGGTTTACCTGAGGTGGGCAGGTATTTCTCTGCTGGACTCTTGTTGGACATACACAGTTTTCTGCTTTATTGAACAATTTCTTTCCTCTCATCAAGCCTTTTTTAGCAAGGTCCATAATACTCCAATTACCCCAGAGTAATTTTCCCTGGCCTTTATGTCAGCATGGTGCTCTATGGATTTCTTTTGTTCTGCCCTTCGTTCTCACACTGCTTTATCTGGCTTGTAGTTTTCCCAGTTGTTTCTGTATTTCCTTCATGAGTGTTCAGATCACAGAAAAAACATGTAATAGATCATTATATTCCTGCCCAAGTTTGGGGAAACAGACATGGCTTTCCCTCTGAAGAGTGGCACATCTGGGACCCTTTGGCCCAATGTGAATTCAAAGCCTGTGGGTGTCATCAAAGCCTGAAACTTTCTTGTGATTTCTTTTTTTATGGTGGATGAGGCATTTGATTCTCTGTGTCCGTTGTTTAATTGCTACTTGGCAGCTCCAATCTACTTATGCCCTAATAATTCTCAGCCTTTTTGGATTATTTGATTGCTTTCATCCAAGCCTACAGCTTCATTGGTCCTGGTATTAATTACACTTATAAACCCTTGATTAGCTCATAAGCAGTTCATCAGGTGAGCTCTTCCCCCAGCCAGCTCCTGAAGGAAGAAAGCAGTGTGGTGGGTACACACTGGCCATCATCAGGCACATGGTAGGTGTGGTCAGGAGGCATCCCTTTTACTGCTGCTTTTAAAATGGTAAAACTTTGGAGTAATGGATTGAAGAAATATTGAAAACTTTGATAAAATTGGAGACGAAAAATTATGTAATTTAATTCTATAAAGAAAAGTAAAATATAGGAAAAATTTATTATGTAAATGCAGAATTCTTTCAAGGAAAAAAAACTCAAACAAGTAAGACCAGTGGCTGTATTAGTCAGATGGTAGAGAAAAAAGTGGAAATCAGAAAAGCAGAGATGCCAGACTTAAGCATTTCATTTTTCCTCTCTAAATACAGTTACAACCTCTATGAAAACTCATGCATAGATGCAGTTGTCTTGGTATATAGCTGCTTCTTATTCTATTCAGAGAGAATATGTGACACTCGCAAAATTGTGCATTCATGCAAGTGTGCTTGGGAGACTCTCCCCAAGCTTAAGAAGGAATTGAGCAGCAGCAGGGAAGGAAAGGGAGAGTGGAAAAACAAACAAAAAGCTTAACTTGGGTAGCAAATGTAGGAAGAAGGAAAAGAAACAGCGCAAAAGGAAAGCTGGCAAAAGGCCATTGTAAAGATCATCAGCTGTGCTGTGGCTGCCCAAGCATGGCAAACACTGCTGGGTTCTCGCAGGGCACCCCGTTTGCTTAGTGTGAGGCTGGGGTGCCAGGCAGGGGGTGCCAGGCAGGTGACGCTGTGGACCCGCGGGAAGCTGCCCCTCTGGCTGAGCTCTTGTTTCTGTACACAGTGGCAGCCAGGCATGTCTGAGACCCGGGCACATCCCCCAGCACTGCCTTTCCCTTGGTGCACAGTGCCTCGTGTGGATTATTTTGAAGACTGAGGAAAAGCTACTTGCAATCGCTCGGGTAAGAACTCAGGAGTTTTACCCCAATCTGCCTGTTTTATTCCCATGGTTTTAAATTAAGGGGTGCCCTTGTTAAATAGTCAGCTCTGCTCAGGCATGTGTGAGCCCCAAGGTCTCCATCTCGACCAAGTTTCATTGCAGAGCCCAGGTGTGAAGATCCATGACCGTCTGCAGCAAATGGCATGCTGCCCCGTCTGTGCTCCTTAGCAAGGAAATGGTGGGACATTTGCAAATCTCTCTTCATCCCACCACTGCATGTTCACAGAGCTGCAATCTGCTGTACTCAGAAACCCATTTATCTGGAGGAAAGGGAGACTATGGGTGAAACCCACTTCCTTATTGATGGCCATTTCAAGATGTTGTTCATTTTTTCTCCATCTGTTAATGATCCCATTGTGTGCAACAGTTGGCATTTTTTTACAGCCCCTTTGCCTCAGCTGTGCAGGATATTGAGGCTGCTCAGTTTGTCTGTGTGTGGAACGCTCACAGTCCTCTCCAGCCTGCTGGACAGACACTGCTGAGGTTAGAGCAAAGATTATTTACAGAGCTCAGCATGAGAAAATGTGCAGCTGGTGCCCACCCAGCAGCCCTCCACAGAGAATCCTGTGAGGTGACCCCAGCCCTGTGGCTGCAGCATCTCTTTCTTTTCTCAGCAAAGCCCCCCACTTTGAAGAGTTATATTGAGACATGTGGAATACAAATGAAGCAGGGAAGATGGGTTGTAGCGATGGGGAGTTCCAGAGGAAATCACATTATTTGGAAAACTCAATGGGGCCTCTTTCATTCAGCTAAAGCTGAAACGCAACAGCAGGAGTTACCACACTCGGCTCTCTTGCTTTCCATTTCCATCAGCCCCTGGGGAGAAGAGGAGGGGAAATTCCATGGCAAACTGCTGAGTCATCCCAGAGAAAGTACTCTAAATTGCAGAGATATTCCTCAAGACTTATTCCCTGAAGGAGAACATGAAGGTAGTCACAAACATAGGAGTAGAAGTGCCAGCTGGTGACAATATGCTTAAAGCCTACTGCTTTCAGTGTTTAAGTATCTTTATGGGCTGTTCCTAATCATTACCCGGGGAAGGAGAACATGTTCCTAAGCTCTTTTTTTAGCATTTGTTTCAGTGAAGGAAGTGACTTAACTCAGGATAGTGCCACTGAGGTTATCCTAGAGCATGTCACTGAGTCTTTGGCAAGCCCTCAAAGATGCTGACTAACAGTGATGGGAAATCTAACTTTTTTTTTTTAGTTCCCTCTAATGCAATAGCTGAAGAATGCTTTTGCTTAACCACGGGCTTTCTTCTTTCCTGATCAACCATGTGCTGAGCAGGTTCACCTCAATTTGGCAGTGGTTATGAGCTCTTGTGCCATGATGCCCCAAGTTTTCAAGCCACCTTGGATCCCGAAGCATCGCAGCTCTATGTGGTGCTGCATTGTACAGAGAGTACAGAGCTGGAAGTGCTGGACAGTGCAGCACAGCATTGCCCCAGCTCGTGTCAAACCTGGCCAGCTTGGGACCAGCTCCAGATTCAAACTAATGAGCTTAAGAGGACATAAGCTGACTCCATATGGAAAAATTATGGATGTCTCTTCAGCTCAGTGGCATAGCTTATAAAACCTGCTTTATCTCTCTATTTCTGCTTCTAGGGTAATTCAGCCCTTCATTATGCTAATATACAGGAAGTTGCTATTGAGCAAATATCCTATTGTTATCTCTGAACAACTGTCATATATAATTGTGACTAAATCATATGGTGTGTGTTTTGCCACTTCAGTGGATGACTAAATTTTTCAGAATGAGAAGATCCCAACCAGAATAAACCATGGTCTGCTTTGCTTATGAATACCTGAATACCTGGCTTATCGGTGGGTGTGGCAGCCTGATATCTGTGCAAACTAAAAGCACTTTAAAAAGGAATGAGTGGTGAGAACTGTGAGCATATCTGAAGGTGCTGAGAGCCCAGATGCCATGTGGGGTTCAAAACCACTTCGAAACTCCAACATGGGGAACTCAGTCAGCTCTGCATGCAGACAGCATTCCCCTCAGTCTGGACACACCTGGGGCAAGGGAGCTTTGTGCCTTTGAAGTTGCAGTGTTGGTGAACTGAAAATGCTAATGCCATCAATTGGGTTGCCAGTCTGCCACCTCTGCCCTTGTTGTACTGGGAAATTTGACAAGAGTGCAAGGCAGACCTTCCAGCATGATGTGAGGGTTCATTCTCATACTCATTTACACTGAGCTGCAAAGGATTGCTTGGGTCTCTGCCTTCTCCCCACCACCCCTCTAGTTTTTGAAATGGACAAAAGGAGGACTGAGAAGTTCAGGTGTACTGACCACCCACGGATCTGAAGCCTTGCAACATTTTGGTCAGGCAGAAAGAAACAAGAAGTAATCTGGGCCTGTTTATTACAGCAGCAGTTTTGGTCCTCTCCACATTGGAGCTTTGGTGCCCGAGGTGATGGTGTCACTACAAGAGCTACAGACAAGCAAACTCTTTCTAATTCAGACACATCATCTGATCCAAAACAACTAAGTGCTGTCCTCAACAAGTTATTAATTGCCTTTCAGTTCCTCACTAAGCCATGCTTTGTCCCATTGTGGGGGGCAGGCTTGAAGTGTTTGTGCAGCTCAGCTGGGATGTGCTATCTCAGCACATCGTGTTCACACATTTGCTCACAGTCAGGTGATGGCACTTGTGAGGAAAGGAATTTTTCTGGGTTGTTTACAACTGCTTATTTGTCTTTGATTAACACTTTTCACTGAATATGGGAGAGCAGTTGTTTTGAATATACTTTTGATTAAATTCTTCAACTGACAGACACAAATTTCCTAATTCAGCAGCCAGAAAAGAACAAAGATCAAAATGCTAGATCAGACTTTATATTCCTTGGAGGAAGATTCAGAAATGAAAGAATAAATAAGCAAGCCAGACTTTTTAGTTTAAAGCTTCTATAAAGGTCAGAGCATGTTTTAAGCAACAAGCCCTTTCTCTGCAGCATTAGTTTTGTTTTTACAGCCATTCGAACTAGCATAAGCCAGCCAAGTCTTGGGAAATTTCCCGTCGTGCAGCCTCATGGGGCCCATCTCACCATGACAGTAGCTCTAAACACCAACCCAGCTTGTCTTTGCACTCGCAAGTCCCTGGCTCAAGCAAGGGAATGGTTTTAATTAATGCTGGCTGGTTTCTGCGGGTGCTGGTTGGAGAGAGGAAGGGTGGAAAATCTCAGCTACAGTAGCTGGCAGCATGGAGATGTGTCTAAGCATTGTTTTGCTGTGTAGGTGCCTTTATTTGAGCTAAGCTAACTAGGGAAGACTGTAGATAACCCAAGCTCACACTGGGATGAAAGAAAGCTGCAAATCATTTAAACTCAAACAAACAATGTAGAACAAAACAGAACAATGTTATTAGGTCAGCTGGAAAATAGCCAGGCTTTGGGTTAAATGAGACAGCCAAAAAAATAGAGTCAGAAATTCATCTAGTCCAAATGCATAATGAGATGCTGGGAAACCTAACTCAGTATGAATGCCATTGTACCTTAACTGTACTTTTTAATTTTCTTTTATCATTTAGAAGGAAGTAGGGAAAGCGCTGAAAGAAGCCTTTGATATTGGGAAACCCCCTTGTGCAGATGCTGCAGTCATTGAGGTAAACTGGGGGGAACTGAAAAGCTTCCATACTTCGAGGCAGTTGTCTTTTTGCACACAAGTATGTTGGTATTTGGCAAGACCCAGTTTTGCATGTCTCAGGCTAAGCTCAGTGTGTTAAAAGTCTGCGAGCTGGCTGCCATACTTAAGCTGTGTCTGTTTGCTCCCAAACCTGTTTTTGTCCTGTGCACACATAAAGAAAAAAAACCCTTACTAAACTAAGGATAAGCCTGAGCTGATTCAAGCTGAAGCTGCATTTTCATACATGCACCTGGATCTTCATGTAACCTTTTGGAAAGTCGTGGTGTACGTTACCCAGTCTGCTCTGTGTGAGTTCTGCAGAGCACTTTTATAAAAGCAGGGAGAGCTGCCAAGCCATGGCAGGGCCCCATGCCTGGCAGTGCAAAATGCAGGCAGGCTGCTCCCTGCTTGTCCCTGCTGAGACTGCTGCCCTGGTGGGTCCGGCAGTGCGAGGGGATTCTGCAGAGCACAGCGAAGGCGAGAGCTCCAAGGGCATTGCAGGAGCACACCCTGATGATTTATGAGCAGCATATACCATGGGCAGAGGGGGTTTGGATCAAGACCTGCAGACGGATTAAAATAAATCCTGGAGTTTACATGTGGGCTCAAGTGATGCTAGATATCAGGGGCAGATTGTGGGCTGCCATGACTATCTTTCTTCTCTGCTTCTACCACCCAAGCAGCAGTCCCGTTTCAGGCCATGGGAGAGGGAAGTAGCTCCATGGTCCTTTGGGATGGCAGACAGCCTCAGGCATTGGAAGCATTGCAGCAACAGCAGCTGGTTTTCCTTGTGAGGATACAGCTTTTGCTGGCGAGCACTGGCTTTTCTGGCCCATCTCAGACCCAGACACCAAATGCAGAGCTCACAACAGGGACTGTTTCCTCCTTGCCTTGCCCTGTACCTGCTGGAGCAATGGAGCAGTGATGTATCCAGTGATGTATCTGTGCTAGGGTGGCTTTTAGCTACCAAGTTGTTTTATTTCTGGCTCCTGGCTCACAGTGGAAAGTTTTCTAACAGGAACTAGGACGAAGTCTAGTTTGAATCCCATAGTCCTCATATCTGTAACATCTGGCCATGCTTCAGCATGAGTGGTTTCACTCTGTGGGATATGCAACTGACAGGTTTGAATGCTCTGGGGTAGGTGATGGAAAAGCCTGGGTTAATAGGAAAGCCTTATGAAATTACCACCTCCTCAATTTTCCCAGGCTGACACTTAAACTTCAGATAGAAAAGGAACAAGGTGTCATGGAAACTCATCAGCTGTGGTTTTCTGACACTTTGGGGTGGCATATTTTATCCTGTCCCTTTGGGTGAGCTTTTACATCTGTTATGAGCAGTGGAAAAACCCATTCATGATGTGAGTTACCCTTTGTCCCTGGCTGACGAGCACTGGGAGAGCACAGCATATGGGTCCATCTGTCTCCTTTTATCCATCTGGCTCTCCTCCCCTTGCAAGCTTTTGTTTCCACAGAGCAACTAATGGGCAGCATTAAGTTGCCACCTGCTCAAGCCTGCCCAATATGGGGTGAATTTTGAGCTGTCTGGCATAGCCCACCTCCTGCAGACACCTGGGCCACCCAGCTGGGGTCAGTGGGGCAGGACATGTGCTGTAGGGTTTAACACACAGTGCTGTGTCAGGCGTGAGTGGTGGTGGCTGGGAAGGTGACACCTGCCCTCTCCAGGCATCCCATGTAGAGACCCTGGCAGAGGTGCAGGGCACGCACTTAGATCTGCCTAACCTTCTTTTAGTGGCTTCACCCAAATTTATCTGCAAGGGTGAGTCAGGTAGAAGCACAGGTGCTCCTGCAGATGGCAGGTCTCTGTATGAGCTGAGTTGCCAGGCTGGATGTGGCCAGGAGAGAACATCTGCAGGGACAGGCTTTTCCCCAAGCACAGGCCTGCTGACCACAACAAAAACAGCGGTGCAAAGGTGTAGGTTCAGGCATGTAAATTTAACAATAAATGTATTTCCATGAGGGCTCTCAAAACTGAAGCAGAAATTGTTGCCTAGAGTGCAGAGGGATTTGCTGCAGGGTGAGCAGTGGGATGTATTCCTGTTCACTGCATAGGGAACAAATGTCTTTGGCCAGTTCTGCTCTCACACTTTGCAACCCACAGATACTAACAGAGAAGACAGAGACTGCCAGGCGAGTCAGCGAGAGCCTGAGTGTGAAAGTGGAAGCTGAGTGCCTGGAGGAGTGCCTAAAGTTCCTGGAGAGGTAGGAAAGATGCTATTTTCCTCCTTGGTAGCATTCTTAATGCCCAAAATAAAGTAATCCTGATAAAGCAGCTGGTGATGCTGTGCTCACCTGGATCTTGATGGCTGTTTCCCATGAAGCTGTTACTGGAGAGACAGCACTTCACTGCTGTTTGTGTGCTTGGTATTTGTTGTTGGACTAAAGCTGAGGAAACAAAGTGCATCTGGACCAGCTGGGACAGGATAAAGCCTTGGGGGGTGTTCTGGAGAGGCTCAGACCTTAAACACACCTGGCAAGAGGGGCAGGCATATGTCCAGTGCCCAGGCCTGGCCCTTGCTACCCTGGCTATGCTTCCCAGACACGGTGCTTTCTGCTGGCTCCATGAGGGGTGGGGAGCTCTGCTCTGTCCTGGTTCTCATAGGAGGATGAATGTCTTCTCATCTGGCCTCTCACCACTTCCTCTGACTCCCTTCAGCTGCTTTTTGGTCTTGTGTATTTCTTTCCTTGTGTATCCCCTGCAGCAGAAAAAGCCAGACTGTAGGTAGTAGGTAGTATTTCAGATGGAGATTTGATTTAAGATCCTTGGCCCTCCACATGATGAAAAGAAGGAAGTGTCTATAAAATGGAATTGTCCAGGAGCCGTTTGTGAGACTGAGACTGACAAAGCAGTTGAGAGACTTTGTGGGTTATTCATACGCACTGAGACTTTGTTCTGCAGCTTTATCGGCAAAGCCTGAGTTGCTTCCCAGAAGGAAGTGTTGCAAATCAACCTCCTGCCTCTTGGTCCCTGGCAGAGGTACCCAGGCAGCTCAAGGGCTCTCCCTGCTGTTCCTGTGTTTTTCTTCCTCACCAGCTGGGCAGGGCAGAGACTCTGTCATGCTGTAGATCCCACCTTGGAGATTGAAACCATGAGCTAAAAAGACAAATAATCACAGAATATTTCTTCAGTTTGCTATTGCTGTCAGATGTGTTATGGAGCATGCCAGATTAAAGGTACTTCTTCCCATTTTACTTTAGCTATGAAGATGAAGTAAGAAGCTTTCTCCAGCTTGATGGCTGCCCGCAGATCTGCAGCAGCTTACGAATCCTGGAGAATTGCTGCCTTTTCAGGTTAGAAAACAGAGCCTCATGATATGGGGAGCAAAACGAGTTTTCTGCTGGTCTGATCTCCTTCCGACTCTGGTATGAGGCCAACCTTGCCTCCAGCTGGATCTGGTCATCCAACCCTGTGCACACCAGCCTTTAAGCATGGTGGAAGCCAGCTGCTGTCAGCAAGACCCCTTCAGAGCTGCCCTGGCTGCCCCAGCAAGAGGGAGGCTCAGATGGGGGCTGTGACTATGGCCAGGGCCTTGACTACTGCATTGGCAGGGCTGTACTGCCAGTTTTTGCCTGCTCCCAGGCCCTGCAGGTGCAGGGGCTGTAGCCATCTCTCCCTTCTTGCACTGAGCAGGAGGCAGGCGGCAGTGCTGTCACGTGTGGGGACACTATCCTGGCTAACCCTGCTGTGGTTGTGATGTTGTTCCTTTCCCTGGCCTGATTGCCCTTCAGCAGGAAAGCCTCATAAAGGTTATGCTGAGATGTGTGTGCTAGCGCACTTGGTAGGTGCAATTGTAAGTGCTTTGCTGAATGTAACCCCATGGAATATGCCAGGCTCTCCCTGGGGTTGCTAGGAAGGAGGGAAGCAATAAAGCACAGAAGGGTGGAGGAGGATGTTTGCACCTACGAGCTAATTTCAGAAGCACTTGCAGCAATGGAGAAAACAAGGTTGCTTCTCTTCTTCCTGTGTAAAGTTATCTGGGGATCTCTGGAGTCAGCAAAATGCCAAAATCCAACATATGCACAGTGATTACTTGACATCAGAGCCTTGTGTTGAGCCTAGGTAGCTGCTTTGTTTGTTGTATTTGCATGTTGCTGATGCTGGATCCTAGACTGAATACTTATGAGTCTCTTTTATGTAATCCTTTACAGCTTTACTGAGATTGAAGTTGTACACTGAGCCTTCCCAGAATGTAAAATGTCTGGTTTCAAGCTGGTGATAATTTTAACCAGGATTTGCTGACTGGAAGACAGTTCTGATGGAAGATCACTGTTTGTCCTGTATTTGTAGGTTGTCGAAGGCACACAAGATGCTCACCCAGACTCTGTTTGTTGAGGCTGCTTCATGCTTACTCGGTTTTGAAAATACTAGAATTTTCTACTGATCTGATCTCACTAGTGATGGGTACAAGTGGCATTTGCGTGAGCTTTTGTGTCCTTGTGGCAGTGTCTTAATGAGTGCAAAAATGCAGGTCACTAGCTTTTGACCTGAGCATGTGTCCATTCAATTACCCAGGCGGCTGTGTTGGTTACAGTACAAAGAGTTTTGATCTGAGAGAATAGCATGATTTGATCTGATCAATACTTTCCGTTTTTTTTTTTTTTTTACAGAACTGTCTGGCATAAGCTAACATACATTTGCAGTGTCAGCACTGGCCAGAATGTTAAGGTAAACGGATTTCTAGACAGGATGGAAGATGACATTATGGAGCATTTTCTGCAGACCATCACTTCTAAAGTCAAGGTATGGGAGACACATTTTAATTCTGACTATTTTCAGACCATATGCCTGGCATGCACTTCCCTCTCTCCTCTGCCTTGTCAGAATCTGTATATGGACAGCTTCACCTTTCCCAGTTTTGGGATCTCAGTTTCACTGTTTGTCGTGTTTGCTGTTGTGCTACATAGGCCCCAAAAGTTGAATTTCACCTGGTACGTCGTATTCATTCCCAACAGCTGGGCATCTTCCCAGGACGGTGATAACTCAGAGCCCAGGGCTGTGCTGGATAGTCAGGATGTAGAGAAGGCTGACCAGAAATATGTCCCTCTTTTGAGATAAGGTCCCCTCCCTTCACACTTTCTAATACCAGCCTATTAGCCCAGACACCCTTCACCCTTGTGTCTGGAAAACACAGAATTCCAGGCTCCTAACAGTGTGTAATCCTGTGCATTTCACTGGGAAGCTCCCCTGAACATCTTCAGCCTCATTGCACAGGCTCCCTCAGGCATGCTGAAGGCAGCAAAAGGAAAATGACAGGAGAAACTCTGACTACACTGTGCAGTTTTGGTCTCCAGAGCTCATTGCCATGAGACAGGCTGTCCCATGGGCCCACACATCTGCATGGGAACTGGGGGTGGGTCTGACAGGGAGCACAGGCAACCCTGGAGGGGAACAGGAGACCTAGGGCTCAGGTTTTCAGTCTTCCAGGTTTGGGCTTGTGAACTCAGTACCTCCTTCCTGAGTTGGAATTGTTTCTTTCTTTCATGTTTTGCTTTTCTTTGAAATAAAGGCACAGGATGCTGCAGTTTGTGGAGAAGTCTGTTTCCAAGAGCAGAAAGAGCAAAGGCACAATAATCTGTGTCTGTTGTTTGTGTGGTGTCTCTACATGTGCACCGTTTGACTCAGTCTGTTTCTTTTCCTCAGGGAACACTGAAGGATCACTTCAAAAACTGTGACAGTGGTTTTGACCACATCCTTGAATCATTAAAGCAAAGCTTTTTGACCTTTGGGAAGAAAAAAACAGATATATATGAGGTAAGAAATAAGTAAGAAAGTGAGAACAAGATATTACTCAGGAAATCATCTTACAAGAAAGATGGAGGGGGATTTTTTTCCAAGGGCATGTAGTGACAGGACAAGAGGGAATGGATTCAAATGAAAAGAGAGTAGGTTTAGATTAGATTTTAGGAGGAAGTTCTTTGCTGTGGGAGTGGTGAGATGCTGGAAGAAGCTATCCAGAGAAGCTGTGGATGGCCCACCTCTGGAAGAGTTCAAGGCCATGCTGGATGGGGTACTGAGCAACCTGTTCTGGTGGAAGGTGTCCCTGCCTGTGGCAAGGGGGTTTGAACTAGGTGATCTTTAAGGTCTCTTCCATCCGAAACCATTCTATGATTCTGAGAAATCACTAAAACTACTCATTGAACCTTTGGATGGCACAGTATTAGAACATTAATCCAAACTGCAGTTATCTCTGTTGTCAAATGGGCTTTTAAATATCTAGTGGTCTCAGTCCATTACCTCTATCCACCAGAGTTGGGTAGTGACAGCTGGGACCTTTCTGTAATTTCAGCAGAGAAACCAACAAGTGAAGAAATGTGGAAACTGAATATACCTCCCAAATACAGAGGGGAACGTTGGGCTCCCTCTGATCCTACCCTTTCCCCAATACCATTATATTGGAAATCTTATCGGCTTCTAATGTGCTTCAACCTTATTTGTAAGGATTATTTATCCCTTTGTTGTAGAGTGGACACAGAGGGGTGAAAAGTCCAGATTCTTAAAGGCCATAGTGTCTCACACAGAGCATTGGCAAAGAACAACCTCACAAAGTACCCAAGCTTTTCACCTTTACAGTAGCCTAAACAACTTGTCTAGGATCTCACAACACCCTTGAGTCTATCTCTTCAGCAATGAGGTTGGTACCTGGGGAACCCTCTCTTGTGTGCAGGCTGGATTTGCTGCTGCTACATGTGCCACATGTCTTCCTAAGCATGGGACTTCCAGGTCTGCAGTGTCTTTGTCAGTGATGATTTTGATTAACATTTTGCAATATAGAAAAAGGTAATAGAAGAGAAAAAAGTAGGATTTATTCTGCTGTTGTTCAAAGCCTGTCACTGGACATTATGTCACATTAGTGCTGGGCCAAGCAGCAGCTCAGTGGTGAAAAGCTATGCCAGAGCTCTCTGTCTCTTTCTTTGTCTGTTTTGGACAGAGCTGGAGATTTCCTGTACCTTAAGACTGCAGCCTAAAACTGCTCGGATTTCAATTGCTAAGGAAATGTGGTTTCTGTGCAGCAGCCCACCTCCCCTCAGAAACACTCAGTGTCCCTGTCGGGTACTGCATGGCCTCTGCACTGAGGTTCCTCAGCAGGTAGTGGGAGCTCAGAGGGAGCTGCCCAGGTGACTTCTCTGTGCCCAGCCACAACTGTGTGCCCAAGGGCCCTGGGTCAAGTGTGGATGCTCCAGGGAGGCTGCATCTGGCTTGTCTGTAGCCCAAGCTCTCCCCAGGTGATGTATTTGTTAGCCAAGCCAAGTGTCGCTGCAGCTCTGGAGTGTGAATGAGCTCTGGCTCAGCTAACTGGTCCCATTGCTTTTGATTTGATGTCTCCACACTTATCATCCATATACAGCTTAGGGGTAGTCCAAGTTTTAGATCAAGCGTTTTAAATTAATACTTAAGCAAAAAAATGGGACAGCCATCTGCATGGGCAGAATATCCACTGTCTGCCCTGGTATAGGTGTGGTCTGAACCTCCCTCAGTGCAGGGAAGTTAATCTGGGTGTCTTTGCTCCTGAACAGGCCCTTGTCAAGGCTGTCAATGCCATCATTATTACAGAATACATGCAGGCCCTCCTGACCACTCCCAGGAAACCATCTTCTGTGCAGAGGAGGAGGATTGTCAACAAGATAGAAGAAGATCATAGGATGATGCAAACCATCTTTAAAGAGTGCTTAGTAAGTCTTTGATATGGTTACAGTTTTGCTTTCCGTCACCAAGAACAATACCAGCAGAGGAAAAGACTCTGAAAGGAAAAAAAAGCTTTAGAGTTTTTACCACAGGGGTATCAGCCTTCACAGAAATGGCAGTCAGATGTGCTGACAGCCCTTCTGATCTGTCAGAAGCTGTTAGTTCATGGTTTTGAAATGTGTGGCTGGAGGAGGCAAGTTTCGCACTCCTGCCACTGACACAAGAATGAGGCTCCTCTGAGCTGGTGAGACAGCTCCAAAGCTGCCAGCTCCCCCCATCAGGCCTCTGGTACGTGGCATGGGGTGGCAGTGCTTTCCCTCGAGCCTCTGGAGTCATGAACCAGATAGGCTGCTCCACACCTCGACCTGCTCTGGGGATTGCCCTGTAAGGCTGCTCCTCCCTGGACATGGGGTGTGCGTTGCTACCCCTCCATCCAGCCTCCTCCCTTCCCACAGGCCCTTCCCAGCCCCTCAGAGCTGGGATGATGGCTGCCTGACCCATTTCCCTGTGCTGTGGCATTTCCTCATGGCAAAAACACGCTGATGCTGTTGTGGTTGCTGCTGGCTGTGGGGAGGAACGAGTCTTCCTGCAGGGGTAAACACCTCACACCATTAGGAGGTAAAGGCGCATTGCAGAAGATTCTTCAGAGCCACACCTCTGAAGAAAACTTGTGCAGAAGTGCTAGTTGTGATTTGCAGGAACAACTTCAGAAGCTTTAAAAAGCCTCAGCTCGTAATCTGGTGTAATTGGCAGTGCTGCACACAGCATTTGCAGATGCCACCAGGCTGTCACATGGGTCCCTTGATTACCCAAGGGCAAGGACTGCAATGGCAGCAGTGTCCCCTCCTGCAGCTGGTCCAGTTGGAGAATCACTGCCGTGCAATGTCCCTGGCATGGCTCATTAGCAGATGCAGGCTGAGAGTGCCCAGGCGTGGTGCTTCATAAGGGTCTGGGCTGAGCAGCACAGTGGTGATTGCAAAGTCAGTCTGGTAACAGGACTCAGATGTGACAGAGCATATAAACCCCCTTGGCTATACGGCTTTTAATAATTTCACAAATGCTGAGTCATTCTCACAACTTGCCAATTTAGATGCTAGGGACTGGAAATCTATTTTCTTACAGATGAGTCCCTTGCAAGCCATTTGTCAGCAATTCTTACCTTGTCCAACAAATAAAATGAAATAAAAATGATCGTCTCTAGCCTTCTCTAAAATCCTGTCAGACCCATTATAATTAATGCATTAGTTTCATGATGGAAAGCTGAAATCTGCCAGTTCTTTTAGCTGAAGACCCACCTCTCCTGGAGTGATCAATCACAGATGAATCAATGCTTTGAGCAATTGAGCCATGGGGAATAGCAGGAAGGTTCTCTAATCTTAACTGAAGTTTACCAGTAATGCTGTGCTCAGCATCAGCTTTGGATGTAATGTGCATGGAGCAGTGCAAAGGAAAACCAGAAAATCTAATTATCTATTAAAACCCTACATTAAGCTTGGGTGAAGAAAGCCTGCATCTGGTTAGCACTGTTTCCCCAGTGTTCCCAGTGTGTGCACTTTCTTACTTGATGTGAGAGCACCAAAAGCCTTGGAGGTGAAATGCAGAAGTGATTTGCAGGGGACAGCCTCATCCTCAGTCATGAGGCTCACAGTTATGCATGCAAAATGTGTACTCTGCTGCAGACTGAATTTGTTGTGCAGTTGCTGCACAGGCTGCACCTGCTCCCTGCCCTGCTCTGCCCTCTCTTCGGGCTCTTCCCTCCACTTCGTTCTCAAAACACATTAGGAAATACCTTGCTTCTCTCCTAAAAGCTGTACGTGTCAAAGGCACTTCTATACTGCTGACAAGACATCTCTTTTTTTTCCCTTTAGACCGCAGGCTGTTTACCTCTGACCTTGCCTGTCTATGTAGTGCTTAACTAAATCTGACTTCTTCAGATTAATTAGCATTTTGTAATAGTGAGCTTGCCAAGTGTGAAGCTGCACAGTACCAGTGCCTCAGGAGCTGAGTACAGCTTGTACACTGAGCAGAGCTAGACATGCTGTGTGCCTGCAGTGCAGGGGGAGAGGGGGAAGGCTGTCTTCAAATATTATTATTTTTAATTTATGTTCAGTGTGGAGGTGCCACATGGAGAATGTGACCTGCTGTTTCTAATGCCCCCTGGAGACCAGGGGAACCTGGGCTTCTCCTGCCCCAGTTTGGCAGCCTGTTCTTCAGGTCTGCTTTGTCACAGTCTCTGTTGACGTGGTGGCATCAATAATTCAGTGAAGCAATTTAATTGCATTACTGCACTGATGGAAAATGTGAGTAAGACCTGAAGCTCTCTCTTGGTGGTTCATCTGCATTCTGCTTCTCCAGCTTTGCTAAAAATGCTGTGTGTTTTTTTGATGAGACTTTTTTCTTCTGTGTGCTCCAGATTAGAGAGAGTTGATCATATGCAGTATCTACCAACCACATTATATTCTTTACACTGTCCAGCCCTGTTTCCCACTTTTTCTCTGTTAGAAGATTTATGTCCCCTCATCCTCTCCCTAAGGTTGCTTTTCTGTCCCTGGGCTTGCTTTGGGGCAGCAGAAATGTCAACATGTTTGGCCAATAAAGCTTGTTTTCACATAGGTCAAGCACAGGGCTGTGCTTACCTCTAGAAGCAAACCACCTCCCACAGGGTGAAATGGCCCTGAAAGTACAGGCAATTTAAAGAAAAATGAGGTACGTTTGCCAAAGGAAATGCAGGAGGGGATTCTGCGCTGCTGAAGATGGCTGCCCAGCCACCCTCAAAGCAGTCTGTGACTACTCCCCAGGTTCTTTTCTGCTACCCTGGGGGAAAACCAGACTTCTGTACATGTACAGGCACTCCTGCAAAGATCCTAACCCACACAGAGAGATCCCCAGTCTGACACAAGTCCAGCTCTTAACGTGCTGTGCTGTTTCCCCTGCCCAGAACACAACATTGCTTCTCTCCCCAGGGTCCTGCAGCTGCTTCTTTCAAGGATCCCATAAAAGCAATTTTAGAACTTATTCAAACTTCTGATCCTGAGGGGATGAAAATAGCACTTCTACCCATTCTAGAAGAATTTCCTGACTTCAGGTAATGTCTTTGATTGGTTTGACATCTGTACTTTTTTACGTGATTACTTGACACCAGGAGACCTACAGCAATATTAGTCCTGTGATACTTTTGCAGTGTGTTGGGCCAGGTGCAGTGAGCCTTTGAATGTACTTGTTGGTGCCTGGTTTATATCTTTGCCAGATGTGAACTGATGGAGTTGAGATGTCCTTCTGTAAAGGTGGAGGATGGATGAAATTGCTGTCAACAAAGCAGAAATGCTGTGGAAAAGTTCTACCTGAATGCAGAATTTACAGGCACATGTGTGTCAAATGTAGGTTTCAAGAACACCCTTAAACTGGGCATTTAATAACTTCCAAACCCTTGGCTTTTGGCTTCAACACTTCACCAAATCTTGTGTGACTATTTTCACAAATTTCTGGGTGTATTCAGCAAGAATATACACTTACGTTTCTTACAGGAAACTTAACAGAATTGAAACACAGCTTTTACTAGGAAGGAGAGATCTCAGCTAACTGCATTTTTTCCAAAGCCTGTGGTTTACTGCATCAATCTTTTGTTCTGATGTGCTGTGCCTGTGTTTTTCCAACTTAATATGATTGCAGTGTAGAGTTCTCTGTCACAGGATGCTGTGAAGGCCAAAAGTGTGAATACCTTCAAATGTGGGGCAGAAAATTTGTGGTAGATAATTATTTCAGTGCCTGTTCAACATGACAGTCATGATATAACCCGCGGCAAGGGAAGTCTCTAGACTTCTGTGGGAAGGACTGCTGTAGGCAAAGAAAAAAAAAATAAAAAGAAGGACAAAGAGATTATGTTATGCTTCATCTGGTTTCTTACTTCTTTTTTACTTTACTACTTTTGAAGGTGCTGTTGAACAAAAAAGCTGGTTATCTGATACAGCATAGCAAGGAGATATATAGCTATAGATTTATGTATATATCTAGTATAGGAAGTGGGCATAGAAAGTTCTCAGAAGATCCAGATCTCAGAGGAGGTCATCCTGATGTAAGTGAATGCACTGTTCTTAATTACAACAGATTTCTCTGTTTCAAATTGTTTGGCTTGGACACATTTGCCATATACCCAATATGGTATTTCCCTGCTCAACAGAACAGTGCTTTGTAGAACAAAAATCCTGTAACCTTCCAGATGAACAAGAATTAGCTCCATTTGAGGGGAGAAAAAGTACCAAAAATGCTTCCAAATGGTCAAATATAGAGTTGTCTGAAACCTATTATGATAGATACAGGTCTTTTTCTAGGGATAACTCGAGCTGAACATTTTCAGTACTTCACAGGGATGCTGTGTGCCCTGGGCTTGGAACCTGTGAGCTCAACTCTATTCCCACACAGCTCTTGGGATATGGCCTCCCCCTTAGGTAGCCAGAGGGTGCCAAAAAGCAGCTTCCAATCTTTGGTCTGGTCCAGCAAAACTGACTGATAGGAAACAAGGGTCTTGTTTTACTTTTCTTGACTCATTCACTTACCTGCCCTCTTATCCTTTTGGAAAGGAAGGAACATCTGGGTGCAGTGCTGGACATCAAAGACTCGCTCAGCCGAGAAGACAGAGCTGCTCTTTTGAAGGCATTTCATGACAATTGCAGGGAATCGGAAACAGAAGCAAACTTGCTTTTTGCAGATATAGAAGTAAAACCTAGAAAATATGGACTCTGTGGCTGCCTCTGCTGTTAGCAAAGGTGGGTGTGTGTGGGTGTGCTTGTGTGTAACGTGTACCTGCACAGGTAGGTGCCCTGCTTACAGGGAGGTGGAGCTGTAGCTTCACCTCCCCAAGGTGCTCATTGCTCTATACACTGGCTCTACTTCCCTCTCTCTGCCTGCAGACTTCCACATCCTGGAGGATCGTGTTGTAGGCAGTGCAGGGTGCTGAATGCTTAAATGAGTGATTCAGGTTACAGCAGGGACAAAGGAGAAGACAGGGCTCTTTCTCCCCATCTTTCACTCCTATCTGTGTGTCCCTGCAGCAAGGTCTCTGCAGCATCCCCTCGCTTTCACCTCTTAGCCTCTGCATAGGCAGGGTCTCCCAGGTATGCACTGTTTCCTCCTAGCAGGGCAAGCCAAGGGATCCTCTCAGTGATCCTCCTGCTTCCCTGGTGCCAAGGGGAGGGATATGCAAGCCCCACCACTGCCCCTTCCGTGACAGCTACATTAATTAAACCAGGCTTGGCCCCGTTTAGGTGACTTTGCCCTGCTGTGAGAACCAGAGGCAAGTGTACCCACTGCATGCTGGCAGCAGCAGCTGGTGGCTGAAGGGAGGAGGGTTAAAATCAGAGGGATGACTGTCACTGTAAGGAGTTAAATCCAATGGTGAGAATTGCCAAGGCTCGTTTGGAGCACTTGCAATCACCTTTCAGTCTCCCAAGGGACTCCTTCATAGTCACAAATGGGCATTTTTAGTTTTCTGAGGGATAAGTTGCAACAGATTTTGAAGTTATGCCATTCCTCATGGTTTTAAAATACTGGTTAGTGGAGAACATGAAGCTATTTTCTTCACTTTAAATAATTGGCAACTTCTTGTTAGTCCAAATTTATCCAGGTCCAGCTCAGAGATGGAGAATTTTGTTTTATGTTGGCCAGGTCAGAGCCCTCAGCTATCAGAAATAGTCCTGCTCAGTTAATAACTACAGATTGTCAGCAGTCACCTTCTGTTGCATAAGCTGACTAGACTGAGTATCTCAGGTTGAGAAGCACAGTCCCTTTCCTCCTCCACTCTCAGGTGTCACCATTTATTTATAGTTACCCATGTTAGCAGATCAGGGATGAGTTATGCAGGACTCTGCCCTCCAGGCACAGGCAGACAGCAGGCTGCCCTAGTAGCAGGGAAAGAAAGCAATTAGAGAAACAATTAATAAGCACAAAAGCTTCCCCTGCTAATGAAAACTGATTCTGATATAATGAACTGGCTGTCAGCCACCCAGGTTTATACCCTCCTGATGCCTTAGGATTTTAGCTTTTATGGTTTTCATATATTTATAATCCTGCAATTCTTTAGTGTAGAACTCTAAACTCCATATGGAGTGTTAGCTACTGCTTTCCCATTTTGGTCAGACACAGCAATTCCTCTCTAGGCCTGGGAGTCAAGGACACCTCACTGTCTCAGGCCCTGAAAAATGTAAACAAAAGTGAGTTGGGGAGGAGCAAACTTGGGGTAAATGACTTCATTACCTGAAGCTGTAATTGGAAGATTAACCCCCAGTATGCAAATGGACCAAACTTATAAAAGTATGAAAATCCATGACCTGTCGCTCATTTTTTTGGGTGTAGCCCCTGGGTGGGCTTCATCTGCCCTAAATGTACCTGAAGGCCCTTCAATAAATATAACCACTTTTTATTCCCTTAATTTGTCTGGCCTCTGTTTTTAGGTAAGCCCATCAAGGCATCACTCCTTTAAAGAAATTACCCATAGCATCACCATTGCTTTAGTAAAGATATTGAGGAACATGTTTTTAAAGCATTGTAAGTCACTTAATCTCCTGTTTGCTGAAATCCCCTGGGTAAATACGCTCCCAAATCCCAGCAGACCTGTCTGAGTCTGCAGCGTGGTGGACACACATGCCTAGCACATTTTGGTGCCCTCACCTGAGCTCAGGGGTACCAGTAAAGGTGAAATCAGTTATGGGATGTGCCACCTTCCTCCTTCCATCCCATGCTTGTGATTTTGCTGCCATGCTCTGGAGTGTGACCTGTAGGCACTCTGGGAATCAGCTGCTTTCTCCTAGCCAGGAACACATTTGTCCCTCCTGTAAATGGAGGTGGCAGGACTTTGGAAAAGCACTGGTTTTGGTTGTTTCATGTTAGCATGAAATGCCCTTCCAGAAGATAAGTGAGAAGATCTGACCAGGGAGGGCAGGCAACAGCAGGGGTGCTGCCCACGGCTGTGGGCCCATGGATTGCTTAGCCCAGGAAGTGGAGGATTTCAGCAGGTAAGTGCCCATACAGCTTCATGCAACAGTGTGCACAGGAGGGATATTTCTGCTGTTTGACTCTTGCACATGTTCTGACGAGTGCTATATAATTACCCAGCTTTTTTCCTGCCTTCCCTCAGGTCTGCTGGGAGAAACATGAGGCCTTGCTCCCCTGTGCCAGCATCTACAATCACAGCTCCTTGAAAGCTTCACGTGCAGCTGGATGTACGGAGAAGCCTGTCAGCCATGGAAGACACAATTCCTGCACTTTTGTAGGAAAACCATGTGGCTCAAATCCTAATCTTATATGTAAAGTCCTGGAGGAAGATGAATGGGATATGGTACAAAGACATTTCTTCAAAATTTCCTAGAGATTTCCACTGAGCTGAGTCTTGGTGGTTATTCCTAGGATGTGGCATGGTGGGAAGTATGGAGGAGAAAGAAGGTTTCCCCTCACCAAATTACTCTCAGTTTCCATCCCTTGTTCCATGAAATCTCTAATGAAACTAGGTACTGCTGCACCACATGGTGTCCCAGCATTGCAACCTCCTGAGGGATCCAAGACATCTCTTAGGGAATCTTGCCTGGCTGACTGTGCTGGCAATGCCTGCAGATCTGGGCACCTTGGTCTACCCCCAAAGCCTGACCCGCACCAGGAGGGTGCAGAGAGAGCTGCCTCTTCCCTCTCCCATGAAGGCTGTGACCTGCTTTGGAGGCAGCCTGCCATGGTGAGGTGTGGGATGGGAAACTCTTCCTGTATGAGTTTTACAGCTGGCTCTGGAGCATAGTCTTGCATTAATTTTTATACCTCAATTACCGGAAATTTCCTCTTGGAGAGGGAGGGGAAAGCCTCATGGGAAGCAAGCAGTAAAAGGAGCTGTTTGTCCCAGCCTCTGGGCAAGGTCTCTGCTAGTTTTCAGATGTAAATAGGCAGTTCCAAAGGAAAAACACTGACTTTTCTTCCTGGTTATCTGTGGACTGGTCGCAGCCCCCAAGCTAGATGTTTTGGTTTGGTTCAAGGCCCTCCTTTGCTATTGTGTGAATATAGGCCATTACTGCTCCTCTCTGATACCATAAGCAAGCAAAAAATCTCTACCTCAGATGTGCCAGTGCTTTTCTGAATGGCCATTCCCCCTCGAGTCTGCTTCCCTAACAAGAAAAGAGAAAATTTGTGCATAGCCTGTCAACGTGTGTAGCAGCGGATGTGTCATGCCCTGGTATCTTGGGAAATGCAGACCTAGCTGGGTGCTGCCACATTCTGCAGTGCTGTGCCATCACCCCAGGGACACAGGTGTCCCATCTCAGAGCCCTGCGTGCAGTTGGGGTCCTATGAGCTGGACAGGAGCCAAGGCAGGTTTGTAATTGTCATTAGCATTGCTCCTGGTGCAGTGCCAAACGTGGGGTGAGTGTCAGAGGAGCAGGAAGAAACAAGTTGCTCCGTCTCCGGGGACCCCTCTGTGTGCTTTCAGGGCACCAGGAGACCTTGGCACTGTTACACTTCGTCCTCACGTCATTGAAGGGCAGTGGGAGCACTCCATGGCCGGCCTGCCCTTCCTGACTGCATAGCTGCTCAAAAGGCCAGTGCTGGTGTCCCTCACATTTCATAGCTGGCCATTGTGGCTTCAGTGAGACCTTCCCTGCAAGGTGGAAAGCCTGGGGAATCTGGAGGAGCTGCAGCCTGGCTGGGTGGGCATGGGTTGGGCTGTGGGGCTGGATGGGCACCTGCCTTCTGAAGGTTGCCAGCCCTGCCAGGCACTCTGGGCCAGTCACCCTCCCTTCCTGCTGAATTGCATGTTTTTTCAGGGGTGGGAAAGGATGACAGACCTGGATGACAGACCCTGTTGTGACAGCAGGGTCAGGGGCAGCCTCTGCCAACGGGGATTTCAAGCAGCAAAGCTTCCAGAGAAAATAAATAAAACCCTCTCTGACATTTCGAACACTGTCAGGCTAAAAATAATCCCTCAGCATGCGGACAGCTCTGGCCACGTACACATTGATGTCGATGTGTGTGTCTGTGCCTTTTGACATCCACAGCCAGACAAGGGTGTGTTCTGCTTGGAATCAGCAGCTGGGAGCCCTGAGGGACACCAGGCTTGCCATTGCTGTGTGCGGATCAATGAGGTTCTGCAGCAGCAAGTTTCTGCCCCGTGTGTGAAGCATCCAGTCATGGAGAGATCAAATAAAGACTTGCGTTTGTCCATGATGTTTAATGATGTTTTCCAGGCCAGAGGGCCCGGGGATGTTGGCTATGGGTGATGGGGAGAGGCAGCCTGGTGTGGAGGCAGATGGTGTGGGAGGGATGTCCTTGGGCACCCACGAGTCACCTGCGGAGAGCAGATGGTGTGCGGGAAGGCTCCTGGTGGCTCCCCAGGAGGGGAGGCAGTGGCAGGGAAATGCTGGGTCACTCCCTAGGACTGTCTGAGGTGATCAGTGAGGCTGCAGGGAAGGAGAATGAGGGATTTTCCTTGTTTGATGGAATGGATGAGGGATTTTAACCCACTCTGTGGTGTGACCTGAACTTCCCAAGTGATCCAGCCTCCTCCTTTCTAGCCTTCACCCTAACCTGGGGTTAAAGCGCTTGTGTGGGATTTGTGCCACTCTCTGCAGAGGGCTGGGCAGCAGGGTCACACACAGGATCCTTCTGCAGGATTACCTTGTGGCTTTGGGATGTGGGCAGGGACAGCCCTGCCATCGCCACCAGTCTGCCAGCACCACCACGGAGCTGTGCTCTGCATCTCCAATTTGGCCTTGCATGGCCATCCTGTCCACCTCTGCAAGCAGGACAGGATCACTCAGAGCCTCCCTGCACAAAGTCCCTCTCCCACTCCCTTTGCACCCAAGGTTTCACTGGGATCCCCTTGGCACAAGGGTTGTGCCACTGCCATGCTCACCCATCACTCAGACATACCAGGCTTGGGATGTGGGCAGAAAGGAGAGACAAGCTGCTCTGGCTCTTTTGGAAGCTGTGCTCCATCACCTCTCCAGCTCTGCACTGGGCAGAAGGGTTGTGTGGTGAGCAATGATTTGTCACCTGAGTCCTCCACACTGCTCAGGGCCAGGGTTTGGCTGGAGGCTTTGAAATGCTGCTACAGGGCTTCGCCAGCCAGTCCCCTCATTTGGGCTCCTGTCTCTGAGGGTCACCTTCAGGGCTTGATGCTGAGGGCAGGGGAAAGCAGATGCTCCTCAATTATGCTGCAAAGTCTGAGGAAAGACCTGACATTTGCTGAGGTGCCACCTGTGCTTCCCTGGTTTATTTAGTGGCTTTGCCAAGGATGTGACAGGGAATGGAGGGCTTGATAGTGAAAAACACAGGTAATACTCTAGGACATGCTGAGCTCTGTTGGATATCAAATGTGCATGTAGAGAATCAATCCCTAAAACTGTGAGACCTCAGAGAAGGTAAGCCTTCAGACAGCAAAATTATATAGTAAATCGTGTTTTATTCCCTTCCCTCCCAAGAGGAGTCTGTCAATGATGGGAAACTCATACATCAATCCCAATACTAATCAGAATAACTTGCATCCACCTTTGAGGCTTTCCTTTTCAGCACCCAGCTGGGAGTGATACCTGGTCCATGCGTGGGGAAAGGCGGGTGTGTGTGACAGGCAGCATGGCAAAAGCAGCCACAGGCTATTCCCCGCCAGTACATCACTGAAGGTTGGATTTTAAGGCTGAAATGCCTGCCTTTACCGCAGCACCCCACGGTCCATGAGGAAAAGACGAGGAGGAGGCACTGGCGTGTGCTGAGGTCTGCGGCCCCAGCAAGGGCTGGGCTGGATTCCCCCAGTTTCCCCAGCGGCGCTGGGAACACCGGGCTGGGAAGGGTACACTCCTGGTGCCATCTAGTGGCACTGGGACATGGAAAGGGCCGTGGCTCTTCTACTCTTTGCGTTATTAATATGCGGCATCACAGGGAAATATGCCTACATGACAGATCAGTTGTGTGGGCTGTGAGTGGCCCCTTCCAGAGTGTGAGACTTGCAGGACAACAAAACGCTGGGAACTCTGCTGTAAAGGAGGATGCACGGGGCACTTAGCTGTGTCTGCCCGCCAAATAACCAGCAGGTTTACAGGAAGGTTGTGAAAGGCAGTGATGAGCAGGATAGGTTGTGTCCTGTGCTTTATAGAAACAGCTGGAACTTGTGAGTGTGGAGAGGAGAAGTTGGGAGGCAGTGCTGCAGAGCCAGGACCCAAGGATCTGATTTCTTCCCACTCCGCAGCAGCTGGGCTTCCTGCTTCAGTAAAGGGCTTTAGGATAAGGTTTTAGTTGGCTTAATCCGACCTAAGGCCATATGGGCACCAGCAGATGGGTTTCTGCCCTCACACCTGGGTACCTCCCCACCACTCCATCATGTGGCTCTACTTCTTTGACAGCAAACGAGCAGCCAAAACAAATAATCCTGCATGGGTTTGCCTCTCCTATTTGCTTTTCGGGAGCTCTGGTTATGTCTCCCCAAGTTGCAGCTTCCAGCTTCACACCTGCTAACTTTCCTGTCTCCTATTGCTGTCCTGGTTTTCAGCCTGGTCACAGCTGCCCTCTCCGAGCTGCCTCCTTGCACACTCCAGGGGCTGTGGTTGCCTGTCCTCTCCAACTTGGCTCACACAGCCTGTGTGGGACCATTGCATATTGCCCCAATGGGCTGTTCTAAAAGGGATGCCGGGCTGCCAGTAGTTTTAAAAAATGGACTCAGTTTAAAGCAGCTTCTGGGAAAACCCCTGTGTTTCAGGGCTGGGACAAAGTACTTGCAAGAGCAGACTGTCTGGAGCTGTTTGTTACATCATATACCCTTGCAGGGCTTTGGAAAAATTGTAAAGTCAGTCTTGGTTCACAGATGAGTACTAGGTTTTTTTCTTCACTGAAGTCTACCCTCTGAACTTCCTCACACTGATGTTTTGTGCCTAACAAAACGGGCTTGTGCTATGAAGAATGATGTAATTTTATTCCCTTCCAGGCTGCCCAGTCCTGAGAAAGATTCAGATCTTCATTCCCAGATGCTTGCTGCAGTTCCTGCTGGTGGTGCCACACGGTCCATGGCCCATTCTGCCCACGTCTGCTGGGGTCCCATCCAGCATAATCCAAATTTTGGAGCGAGA
Source organism: Callaeas wilsoni (assembly GCA_013398955.1). NCBI lineage: Eukaryota > Metazoa > Chordata > Aves > Passeriformes > Callaeidae > Callaeas > Callaeas wilsoni. The sequence continues at coordinate 89,628 of VWPU01006011.1, forward strand.
GGAGGTTCTGGGAAGGGGAAGGATAAGCCCATGAGGAGGTGTTGTGGCTCGGGCAGAAGCTGGGGTAGATAAGCATGAGCTTTTCACTGAGAAGTCTGCGGGAGGGGCAGCACCCTTCTGAGCAGAGGCTGAGGGATGACCCCTGAGCCCTGCAGCAGCAGCGGGGCCGCGCTCAGGGCAGCCCCCAGCCCCTGCCCTGCCCGTGCCACCTCGTCCCCTCGACAGCGAGGGCGTCCGACTGCCGCAGCCCGAGCCGAGCTGCGGATCCCCGGGATGCCCTTCCCGGCTGCCGAGCGCCCGCGTGGAGCCGGGATCCGCCACTAGATGGGAGTAAAACCTGCGGGAACGGCCGAGCCCACACGTGGGGGGCGCGGAGCGGGGGTGCCCCTCAGCCGGGTTAGCACGGGAGTTTCTCCTTCCAGACACGGGCCCTGCGCCACTGCCGACTGTCGCCCATTGGCAACTGGTGGCTGATGTTCCTGAGCCCTGTCCCACCGACTTTCAGCTTAAAAACTCAGGACAGCGGAGCTGGGCTCACTTGCAGAGAGAAATCTGCCGCCTCTTCGGACCACCGTAAGACCGATACAGGCTTGAGTCCTGTCCTGACACCCAGCTGGGCCCTGGGGTGGCTCCCTGCTCCCTCAGCCTGGGGGGCTTCCTTCTCCTGCCGTGTTTACACTTGGGTCTCCCATAAAATCCCCACCAATTTACTTGTCTTTCCTCCCTGGGACGTTAGCCCTGGCAAAAGTGCTGTGCTAAGGCTGTGCCCATCCTTGCCTTGCCTCCTTCCCTGCCCTGAGGAAAGCCCTGCAGCCAAGCTTCCCTGCCTCAGTGGGGTTTGCTCACCCTGGGCCTGCTGCAGCTGTCCTGGCTGTCCCTGGCTCAGCCCTGTGCCCAGAGTACAGCAGGTGTCCTGGGGAGTCCTGTGGCAGGAGTTTGTGCTGCAAGGGGAGAATGCCATGAGGAATAGGGTGAACTGTGTCATAGCTCAGACTTCTGATGGTTTCTTTATAAAGGTTCTCCTGGGCCAGTGGGGATGTAACAGGGAGCCTCCTGCTGTTTCATGTCCTGCGTGGTCATTGATAACTGCCCTGTCAGCAGCACTTTCTTGGCTCCTTCTTAAACCAAACAAGCCCAGGCTGGTGGAGCTCAGGCCACAAGATCATAATCGAAAATAGTCACACTTGAAATGTTTTCCCCAAGAGTCCCTGATAGCCACATGAACAGGGATTACTGTGGGCACAGTGGGAAATGTCTCTGCATACCCAATACTTGTTGCAGGGAGGGAGAAAAAGTGGCAGTGACTGCAGGAGCCAAGTGCCCATGTCCCATGAGGCAGACTGAGGCTCAAGAAGCAGAGCTCTGGCATCATCTTCCCTACAGCTTACCTAAAAACCAGGACCCTGGAGGAATGTGGAGTTGCCAGCAAACCTTGGGAATTCACAACATATTCAACAAGAGTTGAGTGAGTGGTTTACTGAGACTGATCAGGGAAGAACTGCAATCACATGACCAGGGCCTGGTATCAAAGCCATTGTGGAGCTGAATTTCCCTTCCCTTCCCTTCCCTTCCCTTCCCTTTCCCTCCCTCCCCTTCCCTTCCCTTCCCTTCCCT
>VWPU01006011.1:91365-239160 GCA_013398955.1 Callaeas wilsoni
TACTCATCCCCCCCCCACCGCGCTCCACCCCCTCCCCCCCCCCCCCGCTCCTCCCCTCTCCTTCCCTTCCCTTCCCTTCCCTTCCCTTCCCTTCCCTCTACTGTATTTCTTTCTAGAAGCAATTTTTACCTCTTTGAGGGCCACCATCTTGTCTAGGCCTACTTTCTTTTCTAAATCAAGCTGTGTTGGTTCCTTCAGTGCTTACACAGACATCATATTTCTGGTCTGTCAGTCATTCTCCCTTTTGCCTTTTGGACTCTGGAATGCCAAGAGTGGACACTGCACAGCAGATGAGCTCTGGCAATAACAGCTGGAGTAGGGGAGTTTCTTTCTGTGTTGTCCTGGTGCTACTCCTTTTTGCATTTCCCAGAGGAAAGAGGCTTCCTTTTTCACAGCAATGTGCTGACACAGCCCGTTCATGACCTGTCATTACTCCAGAGTGTTTGAATTTTTGCAGAGTTATTACTGAATGGGCAATTTCCTCCCTGTGTTTGTACGGTTGTTTACTTCTGTTGCATTGCCATATGCTGTTCTCCTTGTATTTGAACTGCATCCTATTGTTTTTTTTAATTTTCCTGGGTAATTCTGAGATCAGATTCTGTCCCCTATCTCTGGTCACTGTGCTTGCCGTCCCTGAATATCTCATAAGCATTCTCTGCATTACAGCATTCAAATCATTAATGAATCTGACTCAGACGAGGCTCCTGTGGGCTTGTAGCCAATGCCCCCTGCAGTTTTGCTCTGGTTATGGATCTCTATCCAGTTTTGTGTCTGCTTCCAGAAGCTTTGCAAGGGCAGACCCCCAGCCCGAGGTCTGTATGCCCAGAGGTGTGGTGCTTCCCAGACCTGTGCCAAGCCATGGTCAGAAGCCATCTCTCCCTGACTTATTTACATGAATGGTACTTAAGACGGTGTTAAAAACCTTTTAAAGTCAACAGTTCCAACCATCCCACCTGACCACGAACAAGAACTTCTTTACTTTGAGGGTGACTAAGCACTGATTTTCAAAAGGAGCTTGGACGTAATCCCGAGTAACGTGGTCCAGGGGACCCTGCTTGAGCAGGCAGGTTGCACTGGATGACCTTCAGTGATGCCTTCCAACATTACCCATTCCATGATTCTGCAATCCACAGCTGCTCTGCTTTCAGGGAAGTGAAACGCCTGCCCTGGAGGGAAAGCAAATAGATTTAGGCAGAACAAATTTGATTAAAACAGACTTGGTCTATTGTCTTGGTATCATTCTCATGCTGAAAACTCTATAATTCTACAGATGTTTTTCTAGGAAATGTCTTTTAAGATCAGCAATGCATGCTCTTGCCTGGGGAGCCACCTCCCTCTCGGCCATTGAGGTGGATGGCTACAGGAGGGCTCCAAATGTGCTGTGCTGGGACAAGTTGGGTGGATGAAATCTACCTCTGGAAACCTCTGGTTTATTTAGGCTGCAGCTGGGTGTACAGTCTGTTAGCATTGTCTTCTTTCATTTATTTGTTGGCAGCATCATTGGCATAAGCAGCCCCCTCTGCATGTGTGACCTCCCCTGTGCTAAGTGCAGCTCTTGGGGGCTGGACAAGTGGTGAGGGGGATGACAGAGGCTGCCTAAGCCAAGGTTGCTGCTGCAGCAGATGCACCTCTGAGCACTTAAAATTGTGTTCCCATGGTGTTGCTCATCCCTCTGTGCCAGCATCTGTGCTTCAGCTTTCCAGTTGCTCCCCAGATGCCTGTGCCAGTTTAACATTCATCTCCTGGAATGTGGTTAGCTTGTTTTCTTTATGTAATTCCTTCTTGAACTTCAAGGGATTAAGGAATTTATGATTCAGCTGAATTCCCAACATGCTGCACATCCTCCTACTGCACTGGGAGGTTTCTTCGTGCCTTTAATATTATGTCTTGAGGAACTGCCTGCTCCTCTAAATTCCTCTTTCCTCTTAGATCAACCCGCCCCAGGGTCTTTCCTGTTTTATCTGTGTCTATAATCTGCCCTCACTTACTTCATTTTTCCAGTTCCTTCTGTCTTGAGAATTGACATTTCTCTGGTCTTCCCATGCCTGATCCTGTTTTCCTCTGCCCAGAGCTGGATCCTTTTTCCCAGCCATGAAGAGGGGGATCAGAAAAGCAGCACTGAGCCCTGTGTGCTCAGTGCAGGGGTGAGCGGCACTTCCCAGGGCATCCGTGGAGGCTCAGGCATCCTTAGAGTTGAAGCAGGGCAGCCCCCAGGTACAGCTAAATTGAGCTTCTCTGGAAGGAGTAGGGGGCACAACAGCAGAGCAGGGGACCCTGGAAGCAAAATGTGGTCTCTCCAAAACAGCAGACTGGGGGATACAAGAGGCCTGAGGAGGGGGATAGCCCAGAGGCTGAGGGCAGCCAGGCTGCCTCATCCACATGAATGCCTACAATGGTGACAGGCTCTGCCCAGCACTGGGCTGTTTTGGGAACGGGAAATACCCTGAATGGGTGAACTCCAGATAAACCACTTCTGCAGCTGAGCTTCAGGCTGAAAATTCTGCAGGATCCCTGGGGACACTAAGGCACACGGCCCCGGGCATAGCTGTCACACATCAATGCTGTGCCTCAGTTTCCATTCAAAATCTGCAGTGCTGCTGCTGCGTGTCTCGTTTTGTCAGGTGTGTCCCCGCTGTGGGAAGGTGCAGGGGGTTTGTCCGTCCTGTCTCACTGCAAGGCCCTGCAGGCAAACCTGAGCTGGTGTCTGCCTCATTTGTGTGCTGGTCTTCAGCCGAGTCTGAGCTGCCAAACCCCTGGGGTTAAGGTGTGTGTTTAGGGCTGTCCCTCTCCAATACCAGCGGAATGCTGGGGCTTTATTTAGGGGCTGTAAGGATGCAGGGAAAGAAGCGGTTCTGGTAAATCACGTGTCTCCCTGAGGATTTTGAAACTGTCCAGGCTGCCAGACATGACGCAAGCTCATATTTCAGCATGCTTTAAGCACCATGTCAAAGCAAGGCTGTAGTTACCAACAAAGGCAGAGTGTGGCCTGAGTCATTCGGTTGGAAAATCCAAATCCCAGTTCCTCCATTTGTGGACAAGTGACAGAATGCTGCTCTGGAGGAACAGCACTCTGGGTTCATTTAGATGCCATCTGATTTCTATTTTCATAAAAGCAGAGATGTTTATGCTAGCCTCAAATGTTTTGCACAATGCTGGGCTGCTATGGTTTCAGCATTGATGAAATTCCCCTTTCACCTCAGATAGGATGCAGATGGGTGCCTCTCTCCCGGCCATAAGTGAGGGCTGCGGACAATTCCTGTGCTGGCCAGGTTCTCCTGGGACTGCCAGGCTCTGCCAGCACAGGCAGGGCAGCACTGCTGTGCCACTGAGGTGCTGAGACTTCGATACCAACAGCAAAGGCTGTTCCCCAGCCTGGGCTGACACCTCCAGCATCTCCCCAGGGCTGTGCTCGGAGCTGATGTCAGGGGGCTTGGAGATAAGGGCAGCAGCCTGTCCTCTAACAGCCACTAGTTTTGGAAAGGCACTGTTGTTGGCCAGAAGGATCTCCACTGAAGTCTCCACTCCATGCCTTCATGCAGGAAAGACATGTCTCAGTAACGTATGTGTGATCAGTAGAGGGTTCAGTGGATGGGTCTAGACCATGAACAGAGGTTGCAGAAGCTGGGCTTGCTTAACCTGGCAAAAAGGAATATAAAGGACAATTTGACAGCAACCCACATGAAGGGTGGTTATGATGGGGACAGAGTAAAAATTTTCTCAGTATCAGCAGGTGATACACCAAGGGAAAGTGGGCACAGGTTGTAGTTTGGAAAGTTCAGGTTCAACATCAAGGAAAAACTTCCCTAGGAGATGATTCAGCCCAGAGAGGTAGCAGATGTGACTTGAAGGTTGTTCTAGACTTGTTTAGGCAAAACCACAGGATGACCTGAGCTAGTATAGGCAATGGTCCTGCTTTGAATGGGAAGGTGGGCTGGAGCCTCCAGAGCCCCCTTCCAGCAGTGGTGTCATCCTGTGAGCCCCGTGGCCAGGCCAAAGTGACTTACAGCTTGTGTGAGTGCTTATGTGTCATGGAGCATCACTTCACACCTGCCTGAAAATTAACAGGAGGTGAGAGCTCTGTGGGCTTTGGCAAGTTTCTTCCCAAGCATGCTGCAACAGGGAGGTGGATGGAACAGAGGGCTGGGCTTGAAGGACACATCTGTAATTTTGTAACATTGACCTGTTGTACTAAGAGAAAGGGCAAACAAAGAGAGGGAAAACATAATAGATGAGAGAGGTTTGCATCTCCTCAAAGGCAGGAGTCTTTTTCTTCACCCCGCACCATGTGGGACAGACAAAGTCTCTACCAGGGACCAGATAAGAGCAGAATAGAAGGACAAGAATTTCCCTGTGTCACTGCATTGTCCTTCCCAGTCTGAAGCATGTTGGCATCAAGGACGTACATTTTTGTATTGCTTCCTGGGAAGCAAGGCCTCCCAAAAGGCTGTGGCAAGGTTGGAATTTCCCACAAGGCCATGCTTTCTCAAGTCATTGAACCAAGAAGTGGTGCTTGCTTGGGATGTTTGTTCTTGTTGACATGACTGAAGCATAAACACATGTCCCAGCTGCACACAAGGACATGAGGCAGAGCTCCAGGCTCCCATTAAGTCCAGACTGAAAAGATTTGGGAGTTTTTTATGAGGTAAACTTGACTGGGATTCATAAATGCGATTTATGGAATTTATAAAGGGTCTCTTGTAAAGACATTTTCTATATGTAACATGGCATCATCTTTGTTTTGTTTTTCTACTGGATGACAAGAAGAAAGAGAACACAAGATGATTTTTGTGAAGAAATATGAAAAGACTGATTTACCAATGTGACTTCTTACACTGATCTTGGAATTGAAAATGAGGTTTGGCAGAGTCTGAGGGTGACCTTTCACAGCGTCACTCACTGCTTCTCTTGAATCTCTGGGCACTACACCAAAATTATTAAAATAAACACAAATTTCAGATAGTATGGAGCCAAATGACCCAGTCCACAAACCTCAGACATCTGGGGCATTTGGGAGCGGGTGCAGGATGGCAGCATGGCTCAAGCCAAACGTCTCTCCAGCCCAGCATCCTCTCCATGCCAGTGGCAAGAATAGATGCCCAGGGATAGCTGGAGTGGTGAGAGAGGCACAGTCCACCCTCTTATACTCTCCCATACCCCAACACTTTTCAGCTTACACATTTCCTGAGCCAGAGCAGTGTCTATATTTGAGAGCCCTCAATGTTGTTTTGTTTCTCCTGTCCCTTCTCCATCCCTGTTTCCTGCTTTCAGCTGACCTTTCAGTAACCACAGCATCCTGCAGCAGGAGCTGCTGCAGCCTAATTACACCTTGTGCAAAAAAAGCTTCAGTTTCTGTTTTTGGGTTATGCACCTACTGCCTTCATCTGATACCTCTTGTGTGGGAAGAGACAGTTTTCCTCTTTCCATCCTATTTAGTCTTCCACTGTTCTGCAGACACCCATCCTCAGCTGGCCCATTTTCAGCCTGAAGAGTCCTGTCCTGCTCATCCAGAAGCTCTGCCATGTCTCTGCTCTGGACCTTCCCCTCTGCTAGAACCTCTTTAAGGTGGAGGGACCCAAACCACACAGTTCTTGAGCTGGGGCTGCCATGAGTTTTTGTTATGACATGATTTTCTGCTCCTGATTTGTTCACTTTTCCCTCCCCTCTTAGTAACTCCTCACACTTAATTTGAGGTTTCTTCACTCTTCCTTGCATTAGGTAACATTTCTACAGAGCTGTCTGCCCAGGGTCTCATTTGGCTCCCCTGTTTCGTATGTAAAACAGGAATTTGCTTCCCTTTGCATAATCTCTTCTGCCACCTGAACACCTGTTTGCTAAGCATCATAAGGTCACCTTTACTGCCATGAGCCATTTGGTGTCATCTGCAACAGCTGTCACCTGCCTGTCCACCTTGCCCAGGTTTCTGCAGACATCCCAGCACAACCCTGCATAGAAGAATAGCCTTCCAATATGAAAATTGCACCTTATTTCCCATCTTTTCTCTGTTACTTGTCCTTGTGAGAACCTCTCACTCACCTGTTGCTCCCCAGTTTCTCCCCGAGCCTATGGCAAGAGCTTTCCAAATGCCTTTTGGAAACCTCAGTAGGCTACAGCCTCTCTCCTGTGCTCCCTTGCTCCCCCCACCAGACCCCTGTGGGTTGGTGAGGTGCCAAGCCGGGCTGGTTCTTCCCTGGTGAATCACCATGAGACAGGCCAGAAAGGTGCCTGCCAGGTGATGGTGACACCTGACACAGGGGCCCAGACTCTGCATGTGTCTTCCAGGTTATTTGAAGCCATCCAAGGGCTGCCCTTGCTGCAGGGTCTGTGCCTGCCACCCTGCAGGTCCTGATCCAGAGGGAGCTTGCTGGTCCCTGCTCCAGTGAAGGGCACTTCCTGGGCATGAGGCCACACTGCAATGGGGATATCTATGCTTTGTGCTCCTCCAAGGCTCACTCAACAGTTTTATGCCCTTCCCACTTGAATGTGCTGCAAAAGGAGACAGATCTGCCAGGTTTCCTAAGGCTTTGACACCTGTCTGTCCAAGCATATCACAGACCCACTCTTTCTCCTTCCAGACATTACATTTGAGCTTTGCATCTCAGGGCAGACGGTTCCCTCCTTGTTGTCCCCAGTGTTTTGAATTTTGTTGCATGAGAATCACAGAGAGGCAGATGGGGACTTGCTGGTGAGGCTGCTGCCTTACACCAGGGGTGTCCCAGACGTGGTCTGGAGGACAGCCTGTGGGGAGAATCCACAGCACCCAGGACAATGGCATTCCTCCTTCCTTCTGATGATCCTGGAGGTTTTTCACTCAGTTTCAAGCAGACAGACTTTGAAGCTAAAGCTGTGAGTACAGAGAGGGTCTCCAGCTTTAGATTCTGTAGATCAATTTTTTCAAATTGGAAAATCAATATGTGAGGGGAACATTGTGGTGGAGAGTAAGGGTGTCTGTGGAAAGGACACACGGATGATAGCTGAGGAAAACAGATGATTTTCTGGGGTTACTTAATGGTAAAACCAGTAATTTTTGTTGTGGTGGGGAGATGACCCATTTGTGAGTGGGAGAGAGTGCAGTGTTTGGGGATGCTGTTCATGTGACAGTCACCCTCTCTTGGTGTGTCCCATGTGGGGCTGGCCCCTGCTGTTGGCCTACAGCAGTGCAAAGGCCATGGGTTCCAGGGAGGCCTTCCAGAGCGAGATGCAGACGACTTTGAATACAGGAAAGTGATTTAGATTTCCAGGACCCCCCAGAAACAAAATTGTTCCAAAGCTGTAGAGTTTCTTTAGGTGGGTCCTGAGGCCCTGAGCAGGTGTGGAGGTGGGCATCTGCCCTGGAGTGGGGTGGAATTTGGGTTATTCCCTCCAGCCTGGCTTGGCTGGATTGCTCTCCTTGGCCAAGGACACAATGACCTTTCTACGTCCCTTCCTTTCTGTAGAGTAGTTAAAAACTTGCTTGTTTCAGTCTGCAAAAGCTAATCTATAACTGAAGTAAAACCTCTAGGGCTGTGACACCCAGACTTCAGCAAGACCAACCCCTTCCTGTAATATACCAAGGAGCTCTGGGAAGAAAATTCTGCCTCAAAGCATTGACTTCCTGGAGCTAACCTTCTGTGGGAAAAGACAGTGTTTCAAGACCTAATGGCCTTCCACATCTTGGTCTTTTCCCAGCACAAATAGTTGCCGCATGTTTTCTGGCCAATTAACCTGTGTTGATTGAGATGCAAGTTCAGCTGTTGTCTGGCAGCCCAGGGAGTACCATAGCTGTCCCAGCTCAACATGAACAGACATGGCCAGGGACAATGGAAATTTGATGTTAAATCCTGTGTTAAGAATTCACTGATTTTGTTCAAGTTTGGAAACTTTCAGATAAAGAAATGAAACTGGACCATGCAACAAAGAGAAAAATTGGAGTTATCCACTGAGCAATAGGGAAAGTACAGGGGAAGTGACCTGCTGTGGCAGAGCTGTGGTCTTGCTGCACCAGCAAGATATTGCAGGATCTTTACATCTTCTCTGATTCCTGTGTCCATCATTTCTGTTATTCCCTGGATATAACTGTTTTTAAGGGTGAAGACTTGCACCAGGTAGGCAGCAGAGGGGTGTGGGGCAGCAAGAGTAGAAGGAAAATATTATCTGTAGGTCCTTCTGCAAGGGTGGTGATCATGCTGGAGCAGGAATGGCTCTTCCAGGTTGACTCTTCATTTTTCACACAGATTCCATCATGAATCTGGTCAGAGATGATTATAGAGGTGCTGGGAGGAGAGGAGATGAACAAGAATGGTGGCAGTGTATGGTAACAGCATTGTCTGATGAGAGTCCTGGAGTGGCTATGGTCCACTACAACTGAAACCATCCATGAAGTGTGATTAGACTGGTTTGCACTACTTGTGAGCTGCCCATTCCTCATGTGCACTGCTGTCCTTGCCACATTGATTTTGCAACAGTTAAAGAAAAAAGCAAACAAAACCCAGCCATTCACGGTGGTCAGGGAAGGAATGCAAGACCCAGAATTCCCGCAGAGATTTTCTCTGCCACGTCCATGCCCCAGCAACAGCAAGGCTGGGACTTTCCAAGTTACATCTTGCATCTCCTTGCTGGCGCCTTTTGCATCACAATGCCCCAAGTGTTGCACAGTAGATGTCAGAAGGGAGGGTGGTGGGACAGTTTTCTCCACTTCCAAACTCGTTGCCTTAGCCTGATTGAAAATCTAAGCTGGTCTGGTGGCCAAAGATTGCCCATGGACCTTTGGGCCTGGGCTCAAAAACCAGCTGCGAGATCACGACATGCCCCAGGGCCAGCCACATCTGTGTTTCATCTCCTGCTCTGTAAAATGCAGAACAGCCCCTTTTCCCAGTGCACAGAGGGAATAAGCACTCGTCACTGAGCTCTGATCCTGGGCACAAGGGACAATCTAAATAGATGGTTGTTCCAAGGAGGGATGAGGGCAAGAACCTCTTCTCCCACTGAAACAGCAGTGGGGTTTGAGTTGGTGGGAGCAGAGCGTGATTTCTGCAGGGCTGTTACTGTGTATCTGATCTGAAAAAGTATAGTCCACTTCTTGAAGAATTTTTGGCCTGGCTTGAATCCATTTACATTGGCAGCTGAAGCATGTTTCAGTGGTACCTGGCAAGTGCTTTGCACCGGAGATATAAAGCAGGCAGCACCTTGTAGCAGATTTTTAAGGCCAGTCCTGTCCAGGTTATCTACGTGCTTAGATCTATGCGGAAAAAAATGACTCAAAATCGCTTGTGTATCTAAACCCAAGTATAGGTATAGAAATAGAGATTTTATTATATTGAGCCAACTTGCAGGTTTTAGACTGAACTATACAGGCTGTTTGCATCTGATTTCTCCCAGCTATTGTTAAGGAGACTTGAGATTGCTCAAAGTTCTCTTGCCAATGCTTTCCTGTAATGAGGAATAAGTTAAAGCAAACAAATTCAAAGTGAAGCAAACACAATTCAACTGTGTGGAGGAAAGCCAATAAAAATAATGCTTATGTCCTTATTTTTGCTTGATGTGGGCTGACAGATTGGACACACATTGTGATGTCAGCTGGACCGGGACATGATGATATATGTGTGTACTGCTCTGCCAGAGACACTGGACAGCTCTGCTTGTGCTTAGAAAGGTGGCTTGGCTGGGGACCAAAATGGCCTCTTCCCCACAGAGATGGCCTCTTCCCCACAGAGATACAGGCTAGAGAGCGTGTTAGGCAGGAAAGGAAGGTGAGAGAGCAGAGGAAACATGAGACCAAGGGCTGAGAGGGCATGTGCATTCCTGGGCTGATGAAATTGCTATCTGTCTTGGTTCTCTGCAGGGTAAACACAGCGCCCACGATGTGGGGGCTGAGGACAGCAATTGTGCAGCTGCTGGTCTGAGGGATGTTCAGCTGCCAGAGGCTCCCTGTGCACCTCTGAGCACTGTTTGTCCATCATGATCTCTCTAGGTAGCTCCTGGGAGGAGTTTTTGTTCAAATGTGCAATTGCTGCCTGGGTACAACTGCACAGCTGAGCAGTCACATTGGGGATTTCAAACATTCACACCACTGATGAATTACCTGTTTCCTCCATGTGATAAATGAGAAAGTTCAGTCTGCTTTCCGGAGCTACCAGGTCCCCTCTGGGGCCAACACTGTGTGTCCCTGACACTGGCTTCAAGAGGCAGCTTGGTGCTCACTTCTACTTGCAGTGAGCCCCAGACCTCAACAGGGCACTCTCCAAGCTCGCCATGGCCAACTGTCCGTGCTGTACAAACACAGTTCGTGCGTCCATTTCCTTTCCCTCATGACTTAGGTGGCTTGTTGTCAGAGGTAAGCAAGGTAGAAACACCCATCAGGACCCCATGGGGATGAAGGCTGCTGATCCCCATGACCTCCAGTCCATCAGCTGGTCCTGTGCCAGCAGGATCAATGCCCACTGGGAGTGGTTCCTTGGGACCCCAGGAGACACAGCTCAGCATATTTCTGGCTTGGTGTGAGTCAGACAATTCTGCCCCAGCGTTGTGCTGTGCATGTGAACACTCTCTGGTTCTGTGGTCACCTCCTTCCTGCTCCCCCCTCAACTGATCCTCATAATGTGCAGCATTTAAATAGTTTGATCTGGCTATAAGAGGTGATAAGTGATGCTTGATGACCTTCATTAGTGGCATTATTTTAATTCAACTGCATGAAGGACAGATGGGAGAGCAGTCCTATGCTGAGAAACACATGCCTCTGCCTTGAAGAAAATGCTTTGATCTGGGTTGATAGCAGCTATAATCGTGGCTAGGAAAGAGTTCTGGCCAAGCAGCTCAAGAAGAGCCTCGGTTTTCTGAATGCTGAAGGCAGGATTGAGTTTAGGACAAGATGCTGTTTGTGGGACGTATCACTTACAGACTAGTGAAGGTGTATCTGCAGGGCTGTGGTTCCTGCAGCAGAAGGGCAGTGGAAAGCAGGGTAGGGCACTCCTTGCTTCATTTTCTCCTGCTATGTAGCTCAGTTTTGGCTTGTCACACACCATTACCGGAATCTTTACTGTCAAGAGAATTCTGGCCTCAGACTGGCTTCTGTGTGCAGCACAGCTGTGGCTGACAGCACTGAAGCTTTGCAGCTTGATGAAGAAATCCTTTCTGCAAAAAAACCCCTCTGCCTTAGGTTGTGGATACACCACACCATTTCTTGCCACGCTTGGTACTATATAGGGGGAGGGAAATAAGCCATTATCCACTTGTGTTTTCCCAAGAGAAACGAAAATGCATTAAAGAACCGTGGAATACACAGAAACACAGCAGAGTCAGATGGTCTGAACATTTACAACGTATCATCTGTCACTGACGGTGGTCATGTTAGCTCTGGCAGCAGTTGCCCTGCCTGTGGTTCAAAGGAAAATGAATATATGCTTTCAGCTGATTGCATCACTGCCAAATATAGAGACACATGTCCTAGGCTGGTCGTCATCTGACCTTGAAGACTGTGTCTTCCTGGCTTTCACTCACAGTTCTGATGTGAGCAGAACTGTGGCTCTGCCTGTCTCCAGACACCTTCCCCCAGCTCACGCTGTGTACTGGAGACCCACGCCCAGGCCCCCAGGAGATGCCTTTGCTGACCTCAGGTGTCATGCCCCTGGCTAGGAGTATCTGGGGGAGCTGGGCCACTGTGTTACAGAGCTTCAGCCCCTGAGTGTGATTTTGTTGTGTCTTTGGAGATGGAGTGCCATGGTCTGTTTGGGATAGCCCATTGCTATCCAGTCACCTCATGCTGCAGTCACCTGAGCCAGGTGATAGAGCACAAGCACAGCCAGGTGTTCATAGTCTGTTCTTGCACCTGAGAACTCCATGGGTTGTACTCATGAGCTACTGAAATGAAGGCACAAAAGGCATGCCAGAGTCACGACCTGCACAAATGCTCCACCAGAGAGGCTTCCTGCCTCTTCCTGCTCCTGTGCTGTGGTTCGTGCCCATCAGGAGCCTCTGACAGAGGCTGTATTTAAAGAGCTTTGCTCAGAAACCAGCTCTGGGTTCCCTTCCTGGTGCTGGTGCTAGGTCACCCTTCCCCTCCACAGCACAGCCATCCTCCTCTGACATCGTCCCAGGATGTCCAGACATGTATCACCTTTCTCCTGGGAATTCTTCCTGTTCCCTCCTTATCAAGGAGATGGAGAACCACTTGATCTCATGTTGGTTGTTTCCCATCTTACGCACGTAGGCAGGGACTTCCCTCCTGCAGCAGCTGTCTGACAAACAGCTCTGCTGCCAGGAGAGGTGACATTGCCCCTGGCCCTGGTGACTTCTCAGCCTGTCCTAAAGAAGGACACCTCTTGCACCAGACCTCATGAGCTGCCCCGACGACACACAGGTGAAACGTCTAAAAAAACCGACCACGTAGCTCATCACTGGCCCATGATAGCAGCCACACCAGCCTCTCTGTGGCCGATGTCCACCTTGTCCTTTTGGGCATACCATGCATATATTTGTACAGCAAAAGCTTCAGAATGCAGAGAATTCAGAATTTCAGGACTGCCCATTTGACAGTCCTGAATCCTGGAAGCAGAGATAGTAGAGATTGTAAGATCATAGCATGTTTTCTGGTTTTTGAGTAATTTTTTACATTAGGCAGGATTTGCACAACGGGAACACTGAGGCTCTTGATGGCTCATGGACCTGGACAGGACAGAAAAGTCTTCTGCAGGTTGTTTGCATTTCTGTCATAATATATTAAAGCTCCTACAACACTGTGAGCTTTCATGGCATGAATTTTCTGATACTTTCCTTGCAGAGAAAGTTAGCAGAAGGAATATGACCAAAACCCATGCTGGGACTCATCTAAACCCACGCTGTGGCAGAGCATGGGAAGAGAAAGGGGATTTCACACATCAGCACAACCAGCTCTTGAGTCCCAGACTTCCCGGCTTGAATCACCAAACAAAATATCCTGATTTGCCCACTTTCTGTGGAGGAAAAGTGTTGAATTTCCAGAAACTGTCCTTTGAAGGGCTGAAACTGGGCAAAAGGCCGGATACACAGTGTCTGTAAGAAAAACAGTTGTTATGGCAGTAGCATCTGTGTGGGGGCACTGTGTGCATGTGTGATGCAGGAGCCTTTGACTAAGAAATTATCTATATATTCATCACGACTCCAGTTATCTGCTCTCAAAAACCTATAGATTGTATTGCCTCCATTTCTGCCTGGAAAGCACCCCTATAGAGGATATTTCTGTGTATAAAGAGGTAAACAGATTGCAGAAATCTGCTGTGTGTTGATTTTCTTCATGATAATTTGCACATTAACGCGGAAGCATTGCTCATGTACTACTGAAAGCAGGAATTTGCTTTTCAATTCAAGCTATATTGAAATGTATGAAAATGGGCAATTTATAATTTTGAATAATAAGATGAAGCTTGCAGTATAGAGTTGTTCATATGACATAGTAGAAAATGACGCTGGAAAAAATAACATCGTATCTGGATAGATGCAGTGTTATTTTGTACAGAAATAGGCTTTTGTACAGAGATAATGTTACATGGAGAGATGGGGTTTTGCCTGTGGTCTACAGGGAACATTGAGGGGAGGGTTTTGAGGTAGGTGGAAGGAAGGTAGAACTTGTCCTTTTCTTAAGTGTGGTTTCCACCCATGAAAAGTTGGCCAAAGAGGTTGTTCTGGACAATGTATGAATCTCGTCTTTCTTCAAAAGCTGCTATTGATTTCATGCTGTACGTGCTGATCTGACAAAATATTCCCCAAGTAAATGCAATCTGAGCCCTTTGAGAGAAGCTTCGTAGAGAAATCAAATCAAACAAAAATGGGAGCTTGGGCAGTTCATGCATTCCACAGTAATACTTTAGTCTTGGTGATATTTTTAATGGATCTGAATGGGATGCTGAGCTGGACAGTTAAACAAAGACCTATATAAGATTTTTGAACGTGGCCAGAGGCGTGGCAGATACTTGAAGGCTTCTCTCCCACCTCAGTCTCTACTTCTGCAGCCTCCTGTGTTTCTCTTACTGGCATTCAGCTAAGGTTATCTGGATTACTACTCACGCTGGGGTTTTTTGCCAGCTCCAGGACTAACCTGGAGGTCTTACCTGCAATATCTTCGCAAGCTGCCAAGGCTCCTCCAGGAGCAGGTCTAGATCACCCAGCATATGCAAGAGTTTCCTCCCTTTTTTCAGTAACTCTTTTCCAGTAAATCTTAGGGATCTTTTTGCATCCTTGATGAGGGACACAATGCTGCTCAGAGCTGCTTTCTGCAAACCACCCGTGCTCAGGCAGGAAGGCAGGACAGCAAGGACACCTCTGAATGTATTGTGACCCCTGCAGGTGGCATTCCCTTCACACCCACTTGCCTCAAAGCTGGTGTGGTCCAGGAGTGTCTGCACAAGCTTGTCACAAGCGGGTGGTGCCAGGATCCTGCTGGGCTGAATGCCTCTCTTGGGGCATTGGAAATACCTCTGGCACTCCCCACATGTTGACACGGGGGAGTGGGTAGCTTCAACCAAGGTTTTTTGAGTCTGTATAGCCCCGTACAGATTGTGAACGGGCTGTGTCACAATGAGTGAAGTTGGGGATGGGACCTTGGCTGAGGCAAGGGGTCTGCTGTGCAGGAGCATGAAGATGACAGTCCCTGTCCCACAGCTCAGATGGTTTTCACCACTTCTTATAGCCTTGGTGTAGAGTAAAGGGGGCTGCAATGAAACCAAAGAGCAGAAACAGTGCTCTGTTAACTAGGACATAGCACTGTTAACTTTATCCTATTTTCTCTAGACTGTGCACTTGGTTGAGCTCTCAGCTATATTGCTCTTGCCAGTGGGATTTGGGGGTTGGCCTCAAGCCTTTGGGATAGGGCTCAAAATCTCTTGAAGACTCCAGGACCAATATTGTTCTACCTAAGAGCTTGTTATAACCTCCTCCCATTTGAGAGGAGTACTTTTGAGAGCTCAGCTTTTCTGCTAAATAATAAATTTTCCTCTTTTATTATTCCATTATGAGAGTTATTACAGCTCAAGTGCTCTGTCCTATTTGGATAAAAACTGCTTGGATAAATAGCACTGAATTCCCTGACCTCAAATTATGTTTTTTCTGGGCACTAGTACATAATGTGCCCTGGTGTGTCCTATCTGCTGGAAGGTCGAGAGAATTGGGAGAATGTGGTCCCAGGGCCTCACTGGGTAGTGATGGGAGACATCAGGAGACTTGTGGAAAGGTGAAAGAAGGAACTGAATACCTGAGGAAAAGACCCAGAGAAGAGATGAAAAATGTCTCTGTAGGGAAGCCTCCAAGCTGGTCGGTTCAAAAGGGTTTTCTTAAAACCTGTTTTCCAGAGGAGAAAGCCCCTGGTAGCAAGGAGAAATGATGCCCAGCAGGTGAGAATATTCACTTCACAGTAACCTTAGAAACTTCATACTGCTTTAAAAAAACGCAGATAACTTTTCCTCTGTAACATGCCCCATGAACAGCCTAATGTGTGGGTCTGCTCCATTGCATTTCCTCTGGTTTCCCCCTGGGAGGTGGGATTCACCTCTCTTCCCATCAATATGGATTCGTTTCTTTGCTAGGGTGGAAATCTGTGTTTCCTGCATTGATGAGTAATTCCTGAAATCCCCTGACATTAGCTGCTATCTCTATTATTGTGGCTACAGAGAAGCTAGTTTGTGTTTCAGGGATATCAGTGTGGTGGTGTGGCCACATCCTCTTCTAAGTCATGCAGGAAGGCATCAATTACACTCATGGGTTTCAATCCACAGCATGGGAAAGCATGATTTTGCTAGTGCCACACCCACACTCACTTACCTCTAGCCCATTCCCAAAATATCCTTCCTTCCTGGTGCTCAGCAATGCTGGCTCCTGCCTATTTGGTCCCCAATACTGGCTTTTGACCCAAGCTGGAGGCAGGTGATGGGGCAGCAAGTGAAACCATCCTGGGAGATGTAAGACTAGCAGCCTGTGTGCTCTAATTCCCATTGGGAAGGAGGCTCTGCCGTTCCACTCACTGCAGGTGCGCCATTCCTCTGGGATGCATTGCCAGGCTTCAGGTTTCTTCCCACTGGATCGGGGTTTCCAGGTTTTCTTCTATTAAAGTTCATATTAGCTAAGCTAAATGCGGGATTTGAAAATGGATGTTGGCAAATTGTTGCCACATCCTTGGTGAAGATGTAATTGCACATACATTTCCTGCTTTACAGCAATTAGTAGGTGAGGAACTGTGTCACCCAGACACGTCACTGGAGCCAGGACTGTCCACCTGGAAAAGCCCACCTACCAAACCACTTTGCTCTAGTGTGTCTCTCTCCTAAAACCAGCACATCAGTAAATCCTGTGGCCTTTAGTCCAGTGCTGTCATTTCTCAGGGGATTTTAGAGAGAGGATCCAGGCTCAAAGGGAGGAATTGCTGGCATTCTGGCTTCTTAACTCTTCATTTCCAGGTCAGCAGTTCCCAAAGTTTCTCAGCAGGCTCTAACAAAACACTCCTGCTTTTATTTTCCCATCATGCTCACACTTGGACAGAGTCTGAGAGCTCTCTGGAGGTTTTAGCTTCCCCTGCAGAAAGGACAGAGGTTGCCCAGGTGTCCCTGGGGACTTGGCACACCACAGGTGGCTCCTGGAGGAGCAGAGAAGGGAATAATGCCTCAGATAATGCCCTGCTATGCTGTGGTTTGTGTCCTTGTGTCTTTTGCACTGCAAATTGCAAATCTTCTGTCAAATGATGGAAGTGCCAGGTGGGATGGATGGGTAGGGAGCCAGGAGTGTGTGTGAGTGTATGTTTGAGCTCAGACCGTGCCCAGCGTGGTGGCTGTTGTGGGCTGATGTGCTGGGGACACAGCAACAGCAAACAGGGAAAGCTAGTAATGCCACAGCAGCTGTTCCCAGGAACCAGCTTTCTTAACTGCTCTGTAAAATTGATCTTATTTTTTAAATCCTGGCTATCTGCTCTGCCTCCAAGGAGGGGCAGGCATCAGCACCAGCAGAGGTTGCATGATAAAGAAAATCGAGACACAGTGACCTCAGAAAATTTTATTTACTTAGTTTTTAGAAGTACTATTTTTCATATTGAACTAACACTGTTATCAGAAGACATTTGTACAACCTCCTGAAACTACCTGGCTATGTGTAATATGCCACCTATAAATAAATGCCACCATAAATGTCGAGTCATAGAGGAAGATAAATAAATTAGTTTCCTGGGCTCATTAGAGATGAAAGCTGGGGTTTTATAGCAGGATGAAGAGAATTGCACAATGCACTTCCATATGGCTTATGAAATGTGTATGAAAACCATTTTCTCCTACTCATGCTAATTATGATATATAAATAGATACACTGTTTTCCTTTGGGTACTTACTTAGCTGCAATTTTTATTTTTTTTTTAAAGATCAGCACAATCACTTGTATGATGCATTTCTGTAGGCCTTTAACAGATCTCTAAATCAAACTACGTATTTTTATAGCAATTAAATGACCTTTCACTAATTGGGAAAGAAAATGTTACCCAATAGGTGACAGTCGTCATGAGTACTCAGCACAGTCAGAAGTCATTTTGGCATTTGGCTTTAAACTGTAGCTGAGATGAGTGTTTAAATAATAATTTTTTAACCCATGTGTCTATATGAGTTTTGTGTGATGTGCTTAAGGAAGGAAAGTGTGATTTGTGCTACCTGTGGCCAGGCAGCAGACTAAAATCAAAGCACTGTTTTTCACTCAGGGCACAATTTTGCCACAGGACTGTTGGCAGAGGACTCCTCTGAGCGTGTGCTACTGGCCACTGCTAGTGAACAGCCCACCGTGCTCAGTGGATGTCTTACAGGGGCAGCAGCAATGCTTTTCCAGCCTGTCTATAGCCCAGAAAGACTCCCTGCTTAGAGCCAGTGGGTGACATTCACCACAGCAGGCTGGGAGAAGTGGAAGGATTGGCCCTTTGAACGCCCTGTGTCCCAA
Organism: Callaeas wilsoni; assembly: GCA_013398955.1. NCBI lineage: Eukaryota > Metazoa > Chordata > Aves > Passeriformes > Callaeidae > Callaeas > Callaeas wilsoni. The sequence goes on from VWPU01006011.1 coordinate 109,270, forward strand.
CACAGTAAACAACAGCCAGTGACAGAATAAATGAGTCACTTTCCTAGCATATTTGAATACTGTTTATTATAAACATTGCAAATTAATATCTCTAACTGAGAAAAAATAAAATTAGATGCAAAAATACACCAGTGGTATACTGCATATACATATAAATACATTATATAGTTTGCACAGTCATTAGGCATCTTCCTTCCGGACTGACTCTACACAGACTGATGCAAAAGATGAAGTAGAGGAAAATAGAAGGGGAAAGGTCTCCAAATATACACAGTGTTGTTTTGGCAAGTGAGTAGGTTCCCTAAAAAACTGGGCTGTAAGAAACAAAACACAGTTTCACAAGAGACCCATTTGTGTTTTCACATCACATCTACCTCACAGCAAGAGGGGAAAGAGTAAGCAAGAGAATGGTGACACATACAGGGTGCTCAGTACGTACTGATGGCATTTGAGACCAGTTCCACACCCCGTTCAAAGCCTGTGTTGTTAATGGGGTCTGGAAAAGTCCTCTCCTCCATAAGGAGGACTTCAGGAATATCCAAAGTGCTTTACCAGATGCCAGCTTAGCCCACACAATCCATTGCAAAAGGCAGCTTGCTCCCAGCCTCTGTTAGCAGGGTGTCCCTCCGTGCAGATGCACTGGATGGAGTCACTGCAGCAGGGCTGGCTGCCAGGGGCCCAGGTGCTCCCACCTCACAGAGGTGAAGGAAGCACATGCTCTCAGGGCCAGTTCTCCACGGAAAACCCCAAGGCCCTGGGCAGTGCTGCTGCCCTGGGTCAGAGCCTGCAGCTGCTCCAAGGGGGTGGGCAGGAGCCCTGCCATGGCTGAGCTGCAGCTCCTCCTCACCATGAACCTCCTGCCTCTCCCACCAGCTTAATACAGCTGCCCTGCTCGGTTCTGAGGAAGGCAGATAGATTTCAAGCATGCTCACATGGGACTTTTCCTACATCTCTGAATTTTGGTTTCAGTTTTTGTTTTCCTTCATTTCCTCAGAAGACAAAAAGCTACACAGGTGGTGCCTGCTTGGTCTGTGATGTGGCCTTTGTGGCACTCCAAGAGGTAGATGGAGTTCAGAGCACCAGGGCAGTGTCCAGGCAGAGAATGTGGTGGCACCAAGGAGACTTCAGAGGGAATCCATGACTGGTGTGAGGAGCAGCCCGGGTCCTTGTGGGCATTGCACCTCCCATGGGTGCACCCTGTACCCAGCCCCACAGGGAGGATGATGATTCCCACAGAGATGCTGAGCACCAGATTGGGACAAAGCACTTTCCATAGGAAAAGATGGCAGTGTGTGCGGTGCATCATCCTGGGGGATAGTCTCCATCCCCAGCTCTCCCCAGAGTCCAGCACAGGGAGATGCCAAGAGGTGCCTTGGTCTAGGACACGTTTATGTGGGAGAAGAGCGGGGCCCTGGGCTGTGTGGATGCTGTGCTGTCTGCCAAGTAGCCCAGGATGCTTTTGAGTTCACTGCGTGACAAATTGGCTTTGATGTGCAGGAATGCTTCCAGGTGCCTTTTGCTGTGGAAGAGAAATGGGCAGGTGTTATTTCCTCCCACACACCTCCACGTGTCAGGGCCATTGCATCAGGATGTGGCTCCCACCCTGTGGCGTGCGCTGACGTCCCCTGTGGGTGCCAGCTCAGCATCGGGCAGTCCCACACAAGACCCTGCGCTGTCCTGGGATATTCGGGGTAGGGAAGGAAATCTCCAAGGTAAAGGAGAAAATCAGGCCAGAATCTGGAATATATCAATAGGCTTTTATTCATATCTTCCTTTGCTTTCTGATAGCACTGGGATTGCCACAGCCAGGCAGGCAGCCTCCACCCAGGTTTATAGGCTCAGGATATATGAACCTCACCTATATTCATATTTGACTGCTTTCTGGCTCAGTTAAAATTCCATATGAATATTAGCAAATCTGTTTCAGCATCTCTTACCGGATGTCTGGGTATGTCGCGGCGAGTGTTGCAACTTCAATTTTAATAGCACCTAAATCCTGAAGTCGGATTATTTCAGCCAGTTTGGGGAGTGCTGAATTCAGCCAGGTGGCTTGAGATCCCTGTGAGAAGAGAAGGTGGTTAGCAGGACATCGTGGGTGTGCAAACCTCCCCCCACCCTGGGAGCTGGCTCCTGAGGCTGTTTCCTGGCAAGGAGAAAGGACACAAGTGATTTTAGGTGCCTCATTGTTTTCAGGGATGTTTCTGCCTGAGGCAGCCTTAGAAAAATTGGATTAGCTTTTTGATGGTTTTTAAGCCTCTTACACAAGTGCTGTATGGCTTGCCATAAGACTGAGACTTCCACATCCACCTCAGCAGATTCTCTCTGCTCACTTCCCTTTCCTTGGGTTTCTGCGCTGCCTGGTGTGTGTACAGGGTGTGATGGGCCAGGTAAGTCACTGCCACGTGCTGCTCTGCCCCAGCTCCAAACACAATCCTGCCTTCAGCATCTCCAGGTATTGCCGAATTGGGTAGAAGCCCCAACTGGAGCTTCTTCCTGGCCATTGGAATTCCCAAGGTGCAGCTGCCTGACTTCTCACCCACTCTACGTGAAACTCAGGCTTGTTCCTTCTCCAGTCAAATGTGCATGGGGTGGTGGTGGACAGACAGGTTTTGGCTTAGCTGTTGGCATTTTTGCAGGCAGAATTAGAGGCATGGAAGGAGGGAGATGATCTCAAAGGACAGAGAGGGGTGTTCCAGCTGTGGCTCTCATGGAGGAATTCCTTGCATACCTCAGACCCCACACTGCCTGCTTTAGCCCCTGGCTGACCTAAAAGCTGCAGTGTGGGGGAAATCAAGGGTGAGAGGAAACCCAGACTCCATGGAAGCTGTACTGAAACCGGAAAAGATTATTTAAGTCTTCTGACTCTATTAATATTATTAATTAAACTTTCAAAAAGAAACTGCCAAAGGAGGATGAAATCATGTCTCTCCAAGCAGGGAGGGGCAGGCTGCTGATAGGGGAGCCTTTCTGCCTACAGGAACTTACAGACCTCTTTCTGCCTACAGGAACTTACAGACCTCTTTCTGCCTAAGGTCCTGCCTTCCAGGAAATTAAGCAGAGTTGAAAAGGTTAACAAAAGTTCCCATAATTATTTTCCTGTTTTTCAGTGTGTCTGTGCCCTGTGCTGATGTGTTCGTGGCAAGCACTCACGTACATGGGTGGTGCAGAAGGCTTCCAGGTCAGCAGCATTCTTGGAGATGTGTTGGGCCAGAGTTTGCTGCTGTGCTGGAGTTTTCAGGCTGACCTTCCTCTTCAGCAGCCTCACGATGTACTCTTTAACCAAACGGGTGTGGATCTTCTCAACAATAGCCTGTTGGGAAGGAGACGAGGGAATCATCATCCATTTCTCTTTTTCTTGGGGACAGAACAATCCATGTGTATGGATGGAGGACAAAACAATCTCGGGTGCTGTAAGACATGCCCCAACAGTGCCTGCTGCTGATTACACTGCAGGAACAGCCCTGGTTGCCAACCTCCCAACACTGGTTACACCACATCCTGGATGCTGAGAATTTCTTTGTGCTCTAATAAGTATGGGAATTTCCAAATGTTGTTTCTTTCTGGGAAAAGTTTAAAGTGCAGAAAAGATCTCCATGTGCTAGAGAAGTAACAGTATTCCAGAGAAACAGGAATTCATGCTGCTCTTCCTGTTCTTCTCTCTAACACATAAAACATCATCATTTGTCTCAGCTACTAAAAAGACAGAGGCAGGAAATCAAATATTGTCTTATATGATGATATTTCATATATACTCCAGCACCAGTGAGGATGTAGCTCTGGCTCAGCTCTCTGGGATTTGTCCCAGTTGCATCCACCTCCTCCAGTCCCTAGGGCAATCAAAGGAGCAATGAGACTGAACCATGCAACTGCGTCTGTGTTTTAAGATTGCTAAACCAAATCTGTAAATAAAGCCACGTGTTGGGTGGTCTCTAAAGCACTTTCTCTACATCCGGGGTGGTTTGCTCTGCAAACAGTGCAGCAGAGCTGCAGGAGTCTGCTTCTGTCAGAGGAGGGTAAGATTTATGTGCCTAATCTGGGTAAACTGCATGCCTGAGAGGCTTCTTGATGCCAGGCCAGCTCACCAGCTCAACATAGGTCAAGGCAACTCAAGCCACAGAGGATCAGAGCTGAAAATGCAGCCTTAGCATCCCATAATCCCTCCAATATTTCTCTCAGACTTACCTGGTAAAATGGGTCCTTTAAGGTCTGGAAGTCTGAAATATGTTTGCTGGTGATTTTAATGATCTCATTCATAATTTCACTGCTGGAGTCCCACTTATTCTCTGTAAACTTCTTGTACATTGGCTGTAAAAAGAAAAATCTGCTAAGTTACCTCAAACAAATTCTATGCACACGTATCTTTGTAATTTCTACACGTAGAGTATCCCATGTAGCAAGAGTGTGGCATGTGGTCCTGTGCAGGGGTGTGTGGTGATGCCTTACAGGGACAGGGCAACAAGGGGCTGTGTCCCCTTCCTGGGTCCTCATGGTAGAGAAGACCAAGGGCTTGAAAGGTTCCTGTTGGAGGTGGTTTTATTGTTTCTGCTTTTTTTTTTCCTCACCGTCTTGTCTGATTAGAGAATTATGGAACCATCAGGGGAAAGAAAATGAATCCTTATGAGATGTTTTCAATCATAATTTTTCTCACTCACAGTAAATAAATATGGAAATGAAAAAAACCCCACCCCTGTTCTCTTGTGCCTTTTAAAAGGCTCTACAGAGAAAGCAGGAGAGATTGTGGCTGAACATTCCTGACTCCTACACTTCCTTTTCCTCCACCAAAATTGCTTAACTTGAAAGGATTGTGTTATTTATATATATATAAACAAACAGAAAAAAAAACCCAGAAAAAAGGAAGCCAAAAGTACAAAAATGCCCTTCAGGTCACCTTTATGGGGAAGCCAAAAGCTGTGTAATTGCAGTTAATGCCATTAGTGATGGCTTCCTACAGTGTGGAGAGTAAACAGCTGCAGGTCGAGACTCCCTGCTGCAGCCGTTGTCTCAGATGCGATCAGCAGGTTTTATGTCCACCTGCACAGTCATGCCTATGTCACTGCACCCATTCTGCCTGCAGGCTCGAGGACCAGCTCAAGGAGAGCTTAGCAGGAGTTTTCTGGCAGCAGTGTGGGCTAGGACCGATCCTGTCCCTTCTGAACTCGGCTGATTTGAATCAGAGATTGGAGCTACCGATAGCATGGCAGGAGAACATGTCCTGCCTTGGCATCAGCTGAGCCATGAGGCAGGAGGGTGTGGGGCACAGATATGGTACCTTCAGCTGAGCAAAGAGCTGTTGAAGCAGCACGTCAAAGCCGCTGTTTTCAATATCAGCGAGAGTGCTGAGGATATCGGCTTTACTGTCGTCCTTTTCTGCCATGTATTTCTCCGTGTATTCTCTGCAAGGAAATATCAGCCAGATCAGAATAGTCTATCCTCAGAGGAGAGAGAGAGAAATTCAGAGGTCTCCAAACCTTCTGCAGGCAGATGGACCTACCTCTGCTCACTCTGGAGTACCTCCCCTCTATCCCACTATTATACATTGCCTTCAGAGGAAGGAGCAAAACCTTTCCTTTTGGACCCTTACCTAAAATTCCAGCAGTTGTTAATATTTGCAATCAGTATGGGCTTGTAGTATCTGTGCTTCTTGCTTTTCTCCTTGAAGTCCTCAAAGGCATCCCTGTAGCTGGAGGGGAGATGGGAAGAGGAGAGGTGGGTGAGTGGTTGCCCAGGTGCTGTGCTGGCCCCGCTGCCCGCAGCCCCTGACCACCTCACCTCCTCAGGAAGGCTGGCAGCTCCTTCAGCAGCCGACAGGACAGCTCCTCACCCACGGCCTTGCTGATGTCCTCAGCTCTCTTCTGGCCACTGTAGATACTCTAAAAAACAAGCAAGATCAATTTTAAATGTCATCTGCTCCAAAAAGGCCAGATTTGCTGGGTAAAGAGGCTGCAGATCCTTTACTGAGGTAACTAAACCCAGCTCTCCCACATCCCCCCTTGCAACTGAGCCAGGGACCATACAGAGCAACTATACTTATTTGGTAGGTTCAAAAGAAGCATGAAGAAAATCTAGAAAACAGCTGAGAAAGTAGGCAATTTGACACTTGGTTTTGGTTTTGTTGTTTTTTTTTGTTGTTGTTGTTGTTGTTGTTTTTTTCTTTTTTGAATGTTGTTAGATTGTATTTAAATAAACAATTTAATCACAACAACCTCAACATATGAGAGGTTTATTTTTTAAAAATAAACTCAACTAATCCTCTGCAGCCAGAGGAGGGAGAGAGCTAAGTGTGGAAAGGGGCAGCTCTGCCCGTGGCGCTTTCCCTGGGAGGAAGAAACAGACTCCCCATTTCTCAATCAGCTGAGCCTGTCTCCTGTCTCTCTGCTGCTGGGGATGCAGAAGAAATTGCACAGGGACAATGAAGGCAGTTTTTCTTCTTGCTTTGCTTATAGAGGCGTTTGCCTCCATCACGCGGTACACCAGGCCCAAGACAGACCATGGTTTTGGGACTCCCTGTACCACTCACCCCTGCTACCGCTCTACACAAGTGACTTGGCCTTTTCCTTTTCTGCACTGACCATAGTCAGTCTCAAATCCTAAGCAGGTAAAGGATGCAATTGTTTACTTTGAATATAGCTCTGTATTACCTGGATAACAAATATTCCTAGTAGTTCACTCTGAAAATGCCCGTTTAGCTTCTCTGGTTCCTTGTCTTCTTTCCATCTTTGGATTTCTTTATCTAAACATTTGCTCAGCAAATTTTTGACAGTAACCTTTAGGGAAGGAAGAACAACAGCATTTACCACAACATGGATGCAACAGCTCCTGCCTTATGCAAGTTTTACTTGCCCACCCACCTTCTGCCTGGCTCAGCAGACTTTTTCCTCAGCCCTGGCTGGGAAATTAAGGCTCCTTATTAGGAAATGCTTGACCCATGACTTCACAGCAACAAGGACAACCCCTTCACGATATCCACCTACGCAATACTGAGCTGAGTATTTCAAGGTAGGAATGAAGATCCCATCATGCCACCACATCAGGGGGATCAGGAGGGCAGGGAGGGGAGCAGTGAGTAGGAAGGTAGCAGCAGCTACGTGTGCCAGAGCCCAAAATTCCCCAAGCACACACTTCGCATGTGTCACACTCAGAGCTACCTGGTTTTGCAATCCTTTTTCATGAGCACTTCTGACACCACACAAGCGCTGGAGAGGGAAACAAAATTCCCTTAGGTTTTCTCTGCTCTGACCCCTCTGTGCTGCAGTGAGGCTTTGGAAATGGTCTGCGCAGTGTCTGGCACATATTGCTGATCCCCCAGTGCCCTGTTCATGTGCTTTGCAGACCTCACACCACTTGTCCCACATGCAAACCATCACAGACTACATTTAAACTTGGAACTGATCTTCTCATTTTCCGGGAATTCCAGCCCCAAATGCCAAAAGCACTAAGCTATGGGAGTACTGTAAAAGCTTCTTCTTGTTTCCATTAAGAGAAGACTGATACGAAAACCAGAGCAACTTTTATATTCTGCAGACCAGGCGATTCTCCGTGAAAGAAACAGATTTTTCAAGACCAGATATCCATGCTTTGCACTCACCCAAGGTCTGGCAGAGACCGGGAGTAATCCAAGATCCTTAAGAGATTCCTGTGAGAGGGATCATAAATCCCTCTGGAGATTTATCAGACAACTGGAAAGTTGCCCATAAAGATCTGTTGTTGGATTTTCCCCGTTCCTACCACATGGTTTACAAGAACAGAGCAGTTCTTTTCTCACGGCTCCCAGGGCTAAGCAGAAGTTTGCTCTGCAAGTCTCATCTAGCAGAAAGGTGACCTGTTCCCCAAAACCAAACAAAAGCTTTTGCTTCTCCCTGGAAGGGTGTGTAGGAAATGTGGCTCACTGGTGAAGAAGTGTGCGTGCAGGACAAGTCACAGCTTCTCTGAGGAGTCATATGGGAGCAGTGAAGGGAAGAAGAGGAGTGACTGAACCCTTTCTTACCTCTTCACTGTCAAGGTATTTCTTTTCAAGCTCTTTGCTCAGACTTGATGGCAAAAGGCTTCCAAGCTTAACTTTATCCAACTCCATGGCTAAAGCATGATCTTTTCTCATTTCTCTGGAATGAAAAAAAGCCAAACAATTGTATTTTCCAAGGGCAGTGTAATTCAAGACAGTTGTTGATGCAAATCACTAACACTTTTGGAGGGTATCAGTGAAAAAACAGATGGAAATGTTCATTGTCCTTAGTCCAGGCAGGACTTGGAGAAGCTGAATGAATATTTACCAGAGGTGAAACCTGTGAGGATGAGACCATAAGCAACCCTGGGAATGGAGTCAAGGTTTGTCAAACTCCTGAGTACCAGCCACTGTGTGCTGGTGGGGATGGGGGACCTGAAGCAAGCAGGGGAGTCCCTGGACATGACCTCCCTCCATCAGTATAGAGAGGTGAGCAAATGAAAAGCTGGTGTTTGATGGCTGGGAGGTGGTCTCCCAGCAGACACCTGGACGTGGCCTCTGGGAACACTCTCAAAGCAGCTGCTACCCTGGCCAACACTGTCCCCAGTGCCAGGCTGTGCTGCTCTGGCTGAGCCCTGCTCCTCACAGCTGCTGATTTCCAAACACAGGCTGGTTCAGGCCTGAATATCCTGACCTAGAGCATAACACTGACTGTGGAAAACTTCCAGGATCAACACTGAATCATTATACTCATCAGTGAAACACGATAAGGAACAAGTGGAGGTGAAGGTTGAATGACTTTAGAATAGAAGCAGCAGTGCTGGTGTCTTTACTGGTTTCCACCTAAGAAGTGAAAGCCCTCAGTTCTCCACCCAGTACTATTAGCCACAACAAGCAATATTTTCAGTTCTATAACATACAGGGTTTGTGGGGACCTTTGGCTGATGGTGTCCTCTCACAAGGGCGCACCCCCGGCTCTCCTAAAAGCAAGGAAAACATAGACTGGGTAACACCTAAGCACATCCTCCATGCCCAGGATAACTGATCTCAGGCTGTTCTATTTACTACCTGCCCTCTGGTACAAAGGGCTGAAATTTCCAAATTTTCCAAGAGTGAGCCCAGGTCTGCAACTGGGATAGATATCAAGGCAATGAACCTGACCAACTTACCCTACAAATGAAACATCTGTATGTCTGTTGCCCAGAAGCCAGAATGGTGGAACAGCCCCTCATTTACAGACTAGCAGTCTTGAGTGTGTCCCTTCTGGCTCTTCTGGCCAGGAGTGTAAATTAGCACATCATCAGTAACACCAGAACTTAGCCAGGTGCTGGACTGCACCACAGTAATACCAATTCATAAATCAAGCAAATGCCTGAGTTTGCAGCCAATGAGCCTGTTTTGATTGCCAGGGGTAAACATGTATAAAAGCCCACTTACTTTGGATAAAAGTTGTGCACCCATGAGAGAAGAAGGTAAATATCCTTGTCTTCCAGATGAGACTCAGCATTTTTCTTTGCCTGGGAGGCAAAATAATTGTGGTAGAGTTCTGCATATATGCTGAACACATTAAACTCAGGAGGATAAAGCTTGTTAATGTACTTGGCAACCACTGTCAAATCTTCTTTCATTGTCTTTCCCATGTGCAGGAGGTTCTGGCCAACTGCAGAGAGGTTCTCAGTTCTAGGAGTACGGCTTGTGTCTTTCATTCGAGCCTCTACCGACTCCTTTACTGTAGCCATCCAAAGCTCCTTCCATTTTCTAGGTCTGAATTGCGTATTTTGGTCAGGTGGATTCTCTGACATGTAGTTCTGATCTTCTTTCTCCTGCTCTTTCAGAGCCTCCACTGCCTGCTGCAGCAGGTCTGGGTTTGTTTTCGCAAGCAGCACAGAATCTTTCAAGATGCTGAAGACTTTGTGCTTCAGAACTTCATAGACAGACTCGATGTCACTCTGACTGGTGTTCAGTCCCTCCTCACTTCTGCTAGCCAGGCTCTTCTCCAGGACAAACAGATGCTGAATGGCATCACAAAGCTTCTGCTCTCCAAGGAGACCCATTACTTGTTTGACTGGTGAAAAAAGAACAGCCTTTCTTTAATGAAGAGTGAAGATTTAGATTTCTGTTTTATAAAAAATGATGGTTCTGGAAAATTTTTTTTAAAATGCTTAGATTTCCAAAATGCTAGCTCTTGGGCTCCTTCGCCATACAGAAAATCTGTTTATTTAAAGATCAGATTATTTGTAGCTTGCCTTTAACTGGAGCAATGGAAATTTGAATACCCATCATCAGTGTGTTGCATATGGACAGCTATTCATGAGCCACCTGTAAGTTTTTCCAAAATTTAGCCTTGTGGAGATAGATAGTTAGTTAGTTCATTATTGCTCATCCCCCTTTCCATTAATATAATGTCAAGTCAGAAGCATGGCTTTAGAAATAATGTAGATGGAAAGATGTAACTGAATAAGATGTGCTAAAGGAAATACCACATGAGTTTTCCAGATATAGATTTGGCACAACCTGACCTGTGAAATTGTTTGGGAGGACACATTTAGCAGGCAAGACAAATACAATTGAACTATCTTATCTGAACTGTAGTCAGTTACTTGAGACAGGGCAACCTGGGCAATTATTAGTTAAAATGGAGAAGTTGCATCCCAAAATAAGATTTGTTAGGTGTATAATGTCTGCATGGAGGACCCTGGGTGGAGGAAGCTTACATTATTCATGAAACTCATTTTACTTCATTTGTCCTTAGAGATTGTGGCACAAAAGCTGGGAGTGCCCTACTGGCATCTGCTGATTGCACAAAGTTCAGAGACATTATCGAAACTGAGGGCTTGGTGTATTTTACAGGAACAATGGCATAACTTGAATAGTAAATGGACTGAAATTTAATGGCGCAAAACACAAGATACAAATTCAACAGAACAAAAGTTACTTAGCAACAAATAGGATTTTCTGCTGCAAGCTGGGTGTGAATCAGCTTGAGATGGAGGAGGAAGAGAGATGCCTGGAGAATTAGTAAATCCTTACTGGGAGGTGATGGTGAACATGTCAGTTACAACCCCAGGATACACTCAGTGAGGAATATCCAGCTGAGATGGGAAAATGGGAATATATTGTACCACACACTGGTGGTGTCTCATCTTAAATATTTTCTGCAATTCTGGTTGCTTTTAAAAAAAAAAAAAGACATTGAGGATGGGGCAATGCAGCATTAAGAACAAAGGTGCAAAAGGCCTGTTTTCAGCAGCAAATTCAAGGCCAAGAAGGAAAACCATCAGTTAGGGAAAACATTTGACATGTGGAAAAAGAGATGCCAATTAGACAGGTAAAGGCTTGTCTGGAAATGAAATAATTTGTACTAAAACAATGAGACTTTGTAGGAAGAGATGAAGGAACAGAGCTGAGAGTTACACCTTGGTTTCTCATCCACCCACAGTTCTCTGTGCCTCCATGAGAGGTAGAAATCAGTTTTGATTTGGACAGAAAACCTGCAAACAGACAGTTCCTCAAGGACTGTGCCTATAGTACCAAAGGACTAGGACTTGAGGTCATGTCTCCCTCAGCCCAATTTTCCCCAGGCTTCTTGGAAAAGTCACTTCACTCTATCGATACCTTTGTTTCCCTAGGGGACAATTCTCCACATCATACAGCCCCGCTAGAGGTAACTCTGGCTCATGAAGTGGTGCAAGGAGGATGGAAGAGCACTTACCACTGGGTGGCTTGGTCTTTTTAACTTTTTTAAATGCACTTTTAAGCATTCCCTTTATTCCTTTGTTCCCCTTCTCAGGGCTGTCCCCAGCAGAGATGCAACTCTCATTGCTCGTGATGGAAGAGGCACGTGAAGCTCTGCAGGCTGCCTCTGGCCTTTCACTCATCTTCTCCTGGTCCCTGGACCAGATCTCGTCTGCAGAAGGTTCAGGACAGGCAGGGACTTGCTCAGCTACAGATGCTGAAGTGTTTTCAAATGGCCTGTTTGCATCAATGCAACCCTCTGATCCGCTGCGTATTCCAAAAGGACCACTCTGGAGAAAAGGTAACATTTTCATCATTTTCCTTCTAGCCTGTAAATTTCAGGGAAAAAAAAAAGGATCAGATTATAACAGTTAGGAAGAAAAATAGCACGGAGAAAGTGTGGCAAGGCATATGTGTGGGCAACACAGAGAATGCTACATGTCTAGTGTGAGCACAGGAGAATTCCTGAGCAACACCATCCCAGGTAATGGAGAGAATGGAAGCAGCTCTCTGGTTTAACTTAGAGAAAATCAAAAAACCATTTTAAGGGTGATTCAGATGGCCTGATTCGAGACATTGAGCTTGTCAGGCTCTCCCATGGGATGCTGTGTGACTATGGACATGAGCATGGATGGGCACATGAATAATGTGGGTGGGACACATGTCCTGTGCCTATTCAAAGCAACCACAAAACTCTCATATTTTTATATGGCATCAGGATCAATTCCCACCTTACTCAGGGCCTTTTTTTACTGATCTGTGCTCAGGGTGAGTGGGAACAAGGCATGAGGATCAGGGTAGTTTAGCCTTGTTTAAACAGACATGATCCTGCCAGAGTCCTGCTTTACCACCAACACTCCTACACTACAAATAATTAACAACAGAAATTTGCTATTGTTACAACTTCTTCTCACAATTCATATTTAGAATTATGTTCCTCTATAATTCAATACATTGCTAAATATTTATTTGCATAACTATAACCATTTCTATAATGATTATAATAATGCAGTTATTGCAAATAAATAAAGTGACTCATCGTTTCCAATCTTTATTCTAATCACGCTTTATTTAAAGTGACTTTCTAGGAGACCATACATCCGTATGAAAAACTCTCAGGCAAGTTTTGGTTTAATTGAACTGAGTAATGGCAGAAAAATTAGACTTTAAATAAAGGCAGAATTTGGCTTCAGTTATAAGGCCGCAATGTGGTGATCTTCAAATACCCTTGTTAAGTTTATAATGTTGATATGTGTCATGCTGATAAAAAATGTGATACTTATTTCTGCGAAAACTGGTTGGAAGACTGTGGCTTTCCATTTTAATTGTGTTTCCTCCTGCTGGCTCCTGGCAGCTTGGAGAGCTTTGAAGCATCGAGTTAGTGGCAGCAGCCGAGTGGCACTGAGAGCAGTGAGAGCCTGGCTTTGCTGAGAGCTTTCCTCTCCCTGCTTTGGATGCCAGGCCGTGTTCAGTATTAGCAATGCTACTACTTTTTAAACAAAGTAGTAACAATGAAGATGAAAACTCATTTGGGAAGGAGTTCTGCTTGCATGAGCAAGCAAAGAGGGCCTGAGCACCTGAGCTCAGCTGTCAGGAGTTACAGAACAGTCTGAGCTGGGAAGGACCCACAAGGATCACCAATTCCAACTCCGAAGTGAATCCCATACAGGGATTGAACCCACAGATGAAGCCATTATTAGCACTATACTCTTAACTATCTGAGCTAATCCTAGGTTACCCAGCAGCTGTGCCATGGCTGAATCTGTGCACCTACATCTTTCCCTGGCACATGTACTGAGAAGGGGAGGGGGAAGGAAACCCCCTGCAGTTCACTCCAGCTATCCTAGTCAGGATGCCCCACTAAAATCCTGAAAGCAGTGGAAAAGAGCTCCTTTTTGTTACATTTCCATTACAAAAATACCCAGAAAAACAACCAACCAACCAAAAAACATCATGGCAACAGGCATGCTCTGTAAGTCATTCAGACTTTCTTAATTTTCGTAAGGCTCTTTTCCTAACCTGCATTTCCCAATACAACACTGTGTTTAGATTAATTCTGCCAAATCACTTCCTTCCTGTTTGTTCAAGCACAGACTCGGACTCAGCTGAGTCCTTTCTCTCTCTCCTATTATTTCAAACAAAGCCTTTATTGGGTTTTTTTTGATTTGTTTGTTTTCTAACCAAAGAAAGTACCTCTCCCTTTCCAAAAGGCTAAGGTCTTTCATTTTGATGAATGATGATCACAAAGGTGGACTTCAAACAGTTTTGGTTCTTCTTCAATGCCAAGATGAATGCAATGTATCTTTTAAAAGCACCGAAGTGACACTACACATACAAGAGTCCATAAGGGAATGATTAAGCTGGTTAAAAGCCGAGTTTCTAATGTCTGTCAGAACTTTGTCCTGGTAGGGCTCAAAAAGAACCAGCCTCAAGCACCCAGGTAAGAATGTCGATGCAATAGCTGCCATGCTCTCTCACATTTGGCCAGCTTGAACTCTTGCCCAGTGATTATCATGTGCCACTGCTGGTTGGCCTGTGTTTGTATCTGCAGCAGGAAATACCAGTAAACCCCAGCTCCCACTTCTGCCTTGAAATGCAGCCCCAGTCTCAATGTTGAGGGGTACCAAACACTCCCTGTCCATCTCTTCTCGTTATTGTTAGATAGCCAAGCTCTTACTGTAAGAAATGCTTTTAAGAAACCTTCTTATAGAAAAAAATGCCAACACCTTCTACAAGAAACACTCAGCTAAAAGGAGGTGGTACTGGTTACATCTGGGGGGCACAGGCAGGAGACGCTGTGCTAGCGCTGCACCTCCTGCCTCCATCAGCATGTGCTCCTGCACAATGCAGCAGACAGGACATGCCAGGAGCTTGTCTCTGGCTGGGATGGCCACAGGCTACTCCTCTATGCCTGTGCTCTTCTCACAAATCAAAGATTGCTAAAACTCCAGCAGGCTTCTAATTTTTTTAGCAGGAGAAATGCTAAATCATTCCCCAGGCACAGAACGTAAATTCAAGTCTTGGGAAATGTAACAATTTGAGGTCAAGAGTTGATGTTGTTCCCAACTCAGTATTATTACTAATTTACTGTTATCATCGTCATCCTCATTATTATGTGGCAATATGATTTGTGCCAGAGAAGCCTTTAGCTCCAATTATTTTTGACATAGGATATTCAGCTTCTGGTTTCCAACCAGAAGAGCAGCACAGCTCATAGAGCATCCTCTGCCACGTTGTCCAGAGGCCCTGCAGCACTGGGACTGTGCTGCTGTGGCTGCTGGGATACAGCAAACCCTCCGCTGATCACAGCACCTGCCTCTGAGCTGGAGCTTTTCTGGGGTGGGCAGCAAGGGCAAGGGAAACACTTGGAGCAGAGTCAAGACACGGAAGGACCCAGCCTGGACTCTGGGCACAGTGGCTTCCCATTTTCTCTTTCTCTTCCTCAAAGGAAACAGCTTTCATGAAGAATGATCTCATTGGTGGGGGCAGTTAATGGTGTGCCAGAGAGCACTCAGGGGAAGAGATTGATTAATTACCCCTATTCTGAAATTTTTTGCTGATCTTTTTCTTGACTTCTTTTTCCTGAGCTGCTGCCAGTATTAACAAGCATTTGTTTGGATTTTTGGTCCTCTCCAGTCTACTGACATCCTAGGTCATGAGGATTTATATCTCATTTTAGTGGATATCTCCCACAGCCTCTCAGAAATCCAGAGTTATCTAGCAAAGTTTATTCTCTGCATTTGCATCAGCCATATCTCTCCCCATCTGTTCCCTGTGGAAAAGTGGTTATCCCTGCCCACACGAGAAAATTGCACTGGGTCAAGCCATCTTTGGAGCAGTAGAGCAGTGCAGACAGTTTGAGTTTAGTGTACCTCAGACCCTGCGGTGACATGTAAATAAACTGCTAATTAATCAAAGCAAAGAGTCCACAGAGATGCCAGACCCAATCTTTGCAAGCTGGGAGCCCTCCCTGGAGGTGAGGGGTTTTTTCCCCACAATTTTCGTTATCTGGATTAAGTACAGAATGGAGGCACCATGAAGCTGGGATCTCTCACTTGGCTCTGCCTGGGAAATCACAGTCCATAGAAGAGCTGGGCCTTCCAGAGCCCCACCTCGACACTCTACTGTGCTGCTCATATCCACAGTCCTGTCTGCAGACACCTGCGAGATGCCAAGCCCCAGTGTGGTCCAGCGGCATCCTGATGGTGGCCAAGTTCTGCTCCTAATGGGGAGCTGAGGGAAAACAAAACTTGTCCCCAGTAAGGTAGCCAAGGCAGGAGCAGAACCTCCCCAGAGGACTCAATCCATGTGCCTCAGCATCACCAGGCACCCCTGTAGGGCTGGGGGTGATGGGGAACCCAAGGAACTCAGGGGAATGACAGTGGCAGAGCAGGCAGAGGACCCCAGGGCATCTCACCTGGCATGAGAGAGATGCTTTAAACCAGCGTCAAACCATGTGTAGATAGAGCTGTGCAGTGCATCGGTCATTTCCAGATGAGAATTTGATTTCCCTAAATTACTGACACACACCTGAAAACCACCCTGTAAACCACCATTTCCTGTTGTTAGTGAGAATCTTTCAATCAGGGAAAGAGAAAATTCTATATATATATTATTATTAGAGAATGCACTGTAATATCCTCATTTTTTCTTCTTGCTTCAAGTCTGAGTAGCATAATTTTGAACTGTTGCTGCTGAAAGAGCAACCAGCTGCTGCTGTCTAGAGTTTTGTTTTCATAATACAGTTCCAAAGCCAAATCCTTCTTTAAGGCCTGGAGTTTGCAAAGTTCGCTGCTAGAGCTAACAGCAGCTGAGACGATAAACAAATTCCCTGGGAGCTTCTCTTGGCACTTTCCAATTCTTTGGCTTTCCATGCATCTTTTTATAGAGAGGGTGAATGAAGCAAAACCAAACTTGAGCTCTCTGCTCCCTTGTGATTTGCTTTATCAGAACTGGTAAGCCTCAAAGTGCCTTAGTGGGGGCAGGCAGCTGATACTTTGGAGAATGAGTTTTTCTTCAGGTTTTCTACTCTGAACTTGGGTGTGATAGCGAGGCACCATGGCTTCTAGATCAGCCAAATGCTCCAGTCACAGAAAGTCTCTTCCTTACTTTGCAGCAGCCTCAGAAAGAAATCCTGCTTTAAATACACCAAGGATCCTAACCTCAGAGCTCAACTTTCCAATTTGTGCTCAGGAGTTGATGCAGTGGATATGGGGCTGCTGCAAAAAGATAGAAGAGAATTTCTACAGGCTTTTCAGTGCTCCGGGAAAAGGCAAGTCCTGGGAGCTGTTGGACTTCCCTGACTAGGAAAAAACAATCACAAAAAGGGCAAGCCTGACAATGTCGAAATGTGTCAGCTTGGCACAGTGACCCTGGCAACGGTGCAAGTCACAGGGGCCGCCTGGGGCCATCCAGAATCCAGGCTCTGAAACGGTGTTTTTTCAGTGTAGCCAAGCTGAGTGAATCACAATCCAATTACTTTCCCGTAGTTTGGGGGAAAACTACTTCCTCTGAATAGAGACAAAGAGGAGAGGGTAGAAGTGCCACACTGGATCTGGAACTCAGTGCCAGATCTCAGCTCAGGACGTTTTGGTGCCCAAGACCTACATCTGGATTTTGGGAAAGCTGTTGGAAGGGGGAGGGGTAGGAAGGGAGGGAATGGTTTACAGTCGTCACTGCTCGAGCCTGTGCCCTGAAATTTCGGGGAAAAGCAGCAGAAATCAGACCCAGCTGTCACAATGGAATTGCCAGGCACATATCCTTGTGGTGCACAGCCCTGGGATATGCCTGGAGCTGCTGTCCTTCTGCCAGCGGTCCGATTTATTCTCCATTCTGATAATTACATGGTGGGGCTGAAACCTACCCCTGTGTCTGGCAACCCGCCCTTAGCATCTGCCACTCGTTTCCCACTCTCGGACCCAGCAGAGAGCCCCCGAGCTCCCCAGCAAGTGATCCGGGAGCAGGGCAGCGGCTCGGGAGAAGCGGGAGACGCCGGCCCGACGGGGAAGGGGAAAGACCCGAGCTCCGGGCAGGCAGCACGAAGCACTGACTGACTTACTCTGCGGCGGCTCCGGGCGGCGGGGCTGGATGCGGCACGGCGGCGCTGGCACTGGCACCGGCTCTGTCACCGGCGCTGTCACCGGCGCTGGCACTGGCGCTGTCAGAGGGTCTGTGGCCGGGGTGGGGGCAGTCCGGCTATAAGAGGAGGAGGGCGGGGGCGGGACCCGCCTGCTGGGAAACTCCAATTGCACCTCCCCTCGAGCGAAGGGAACCGAGAAATCCCCTCCGGCGGGGAAGGCGACCGGCAGCGGAGTGCGTGGTCCCGAGGGTCGGTCCCTGCAGAGGAGCTGAGCCCTGGCGCCCTGTCCCGACAGACCAGTGGCTGCGACACCCTGGGCTCACTGCCCGAGGGCTTGGCTGTGTGATGTGTCCCGTTGCAGGCTCGGAAACTCGCCGTCAGGGATAGAGCGGGTGCCTCCGAAAATGCCATGTTCTGCACCTGGAGTGGTCTTCTCTGGATGTACAGCCCGGGGAATGAGAAAAGGGACCTGAGGCTCTTGGTCGATGGCAAGCTGAACATGAATCAGCAGTGCCGTGACAGCCAGGAGGGCCACCCCTGTCCTGGAGGGCATCAGGCACAGCATCAGCAGCAGGGCGAGGGAGAGGGTTGTCCTGCTCTGCTCTGCACTGGAGTGGCCTTACCTCGAGTCCTGGGGGCACTTTTGGGCACCACAATGTAAGAAAGACATAAAGCTATTAGAGAGTGATCAAAGGAGGGCAAAAAAAAGGAGAATTGTGAGGGGAAGCCATACAAGGAGCAATTGAGGTCACTTGACTTGTTCAGCCTGGAGAAGACAAGACTTAGGGAGACCTCATCACAGCCTACAGCCTCCTCACAAAGGGAAGAGATGAGGGAGGCACTGATCTCTTCCCAATAGTCACCAGTGACAGGACCCAAGGGAACGGCCTGAAGCTGTGTCAGGGGAGGTTTAGGTTGGATATTAGGAAAAGGTTCTTCACCCAGAGGGTGGTCGAGCACAAGAACAGGCTCCTTAGGGAAGTGGTGATGGCATCAAGCCTGACAGAGTTCAAGAAGCATTTGGACAATGCTCTCAGACACGTGTCTTTTGAGGTTGTCCAGTGCAGAAACGGGTATTGCACTTTATGAATCCTGTAGATCCTTTCCAACTCAGGATGCTCTATGGTTCTTGAAAGCTTTGCTTTCTGAGCAGGGCATTGCCACCAGCAGGCTGTTGGGGGTGAGGAACATGCCTGAAAGCACAGCTGCCTGTATCTGGGTCCTGCATCATGCCTTCCCCAGAGCAGGGCTCACGGCAGTCCCAGGAGACATGAGTACCCTCCAACACCTTCAGAGTGGGGATTGACTCCCTGCCTAGAGACTGGGAGAGACAGGCTTCCTTCCTTACCCCAAAGCCTCTGAAAATCTGTGTTCCACTTGTGGGTGGGAGACCTTCTTGAGCCTTTCAGTACTTGAAGGGGGCCTATAAGAAAGATGAGGACAAAGGTTTTAGCAGGGCCTGTTGTGATAGGACAAGGGGTAATGGTTTGGAACTGAAGAAAGGTCAATTTAGATTATAGAAAAGGAAGACATGTTTTATGATGAGGGTGGTAAAACACTGGAACAGGTTGCCCAGAGAGGTGAGAGTTGTTCCCTCCCTGCATACAGTCAAGGTCAAGTTGGACAGGACTCTGAGCAACTTGATGTAGTTGAAGAGGTCCCTGCTCATTGCAGGAGGATTGGACTAGATGACCTTTAAAGGTCTCTTCCAACCCAAACTATTCCGTGATTCTATGACTTGTCGTCCTAATTTCTGTACCTGATTTCTAGGCACTGGCATCCCTGGCCATGAAGTGTGGTGAGCCTGTTACCTGGGGAAGCATGGAGGGCATCCAGGGGATGCCTGGGTGACAGCCACAGGGTGGCTATGAGGGGCCTTTGCAGAGGATCTCTGAAGGCTGCAAGGGCTATGCTGTCCTTTGCTTACATAGCCTCAATGGGAAGCATCTTCTGTGCACATCTGGATGAGATCTGGGTTGAAGCAGTTGCCCTGCAGGCAGAAAATCAAAATATTGTGGTCCTGCAGAGCCTACTTCTTCCCTCTTTCCTGGGAAGCTGCTGTGGGGCAGGGAGTGGGGCAGGTAGGAAGTCCAAGTGCCTGCTTACTGTGCTTGAGACAATTTCTGTTTTACTTCTTCTGATAGCTTTGATCTAATGCAAAATGTAAAAAAAATGTCCAGAGATTTAAAGCTGAGTGTGAATGATGAGCTTTCCTGGTGCTCCTGATGCCTACACTCAGCGCCTGTGTGGCCACGCAACTTTTGGAGAAGCTGTTCAGGTCCTGTGTGGGGACATCCCCCAGCAGCAGGTGTGGTCTGGGGCCATGGTTTGTGCTGGAAGGAGGTGCCCAGTTGAGCTGGCACAGTGCTGGAGAACAGATGCTTCTCCTGGTCTGTCCCTTTTGGCAGGCATCCTATCTGCTGGCACTGCCACTTTCCTCTCTGGCACTCTTTTCCCAAGAAGTCCATGGTAGCAGGGAAAAACCTCACCCTCAGCAATGTCTGCCAAAACAGGAAGCAGAAGCAGAGGGGCCACCCTGACGGGCAAACCCATGATCTCCAGTCTCTTGAAAACACTGATTAATGTCATGCCAGCCGTTGGCTGTGCTGGGCGGAGGGCTTCCCTCTGGGATTGCCCCAGGGTTGGGTCTCCTTACTCTTTGACAAGCAGTGACCAGAAATAACCATGGTCATGGGAAGGAAATGCTGGGTGCCACACCAGCCTGAAAATCATTGGAAACAGTGCAAGATTTGGCCCTGGAGTGCAGAAACTTCCTCTGTATTTCATCACATCCTCCAATGTCAATGTGAAAGGGAGAGGAGGCCAGGTTTGAAATCTGCAGTTAGAGCTGGTTTGGGGACAGCACAGTGCAGCTGGAGGTGAGCTTGATGCTGCATCCAATGACTTTTCATGCAGGAAGTGAAGAAATATGGCTCCTGGGAGCAACCAGGGTGGCTGATGTGGTCCAGGGCTTACACACACACACACACACACACAGACCCACACACACACACCTCTGGGCACTGCTGGGAAAGCAGCGTTTGTGACTGTCTGAAAGCAGAGGATGCTGTTCTGGATGCAGGGGGGAACCTGGGGCTGGTTCCTCACATTCTCAGTTATGTGATCTCTGAAGGATGTAGGGGTGTCTGTCACAGATGTGCTGGGAATCTGCATTGGGAAGTGGCTCAGTGACACATCTTAGATCCACTGAAACCTCTCTTTAAATATTCAGAGGGTCTTTGCACTTTGCTCAGACAAATGTCTCATCCCCAGCTTAGCACTGGGGGCCCTGACTGTAGGAGACTCTTGCAGCTAGGGGTGTGTGAAAGTCCCAGAGAGTTTGATGCTCAGCTGGTGTTAGCAAATTTACCTGCAGATCTGTGGGCATCCTGGGTTGTTTTCTTGAATAAATGTTTGTATAGAATGATTTATGTGGGATCCAAATTAGATTCATGTAGTGGGATCTGTTGCTGGGCCTCATCTTTATCTGTTTTAAATTAACTTTGGTGGGGTCAAGGGCATTTCTGCCAGCAGAGAGGGGAACAAGAAGCATCTTGTAATTTGGCGTTAAATAAAAAACCTAGAGCTTAAGTGTCATCCTCTGGGTGCCCTTTTTTACCCACTCCTGCTGATACACCAGCATGACATTGCTTGTCTATGTAACCTGATCCCTGAGACAGATATGTTGTACTTAAATAATACTGGGTAGTGGGTAACCAAGTTAAACCAGGCTGCACATCTTCCAGTGCTGCACAGGAACTTTTCTGTGCTCTGTAACTACTCAGTGTACTGCACAGGACTACACTGATACTCTGTGTTTATGGTTTATGCTATCTAAGAAGTTAACTGAAGTCTGCAATCCGTGGAATCCAGGGGTTTACGCCTGACTTCTCTGATACAGAGGATATATTTCTCACCTGAAACATACACTTACAAGCAAGATGTACTTCAGAGATTTGTAACTTTCTTTTGCAGCTGCTTCCTTAAATTTGAACAGTGACTTGCATGGGATTGTTTCCCTCTTCTCTATTGAGCATCAAAGTCAATTTCATTGCGAGTCCTAATATCCAAATTGAGCTGAGCAGAAACCTGCAAATGGGGTATGTCTCTACTAGCAAAAGATGAGAATTCTTTGCATTAGACAATGAAAGATTTACCTGTAAAAATGAAAATACTATCAACAAGAAGCATTTATAAGGAGATTATTTTTGAAGTGTGGTTTTAATTTCTCTTTCAGGATGCTGAAAAGCTGTTATCCTCATTGCCAGCTAAAGGTGTGTCAAGAAGCAGATTGTCATGAGGGTAAAGATGTTCTTCCTGGAGTCCATTAATTTGATATGCTTATTCATTGAATGGTATTTGAGAATTTTGTTCAAACTTGTTTTCATTACCTTTATTACCAGATAGGGAAGATAGTAATTTTCCAGTGGGATTTTCTGTGAGCTGAACTTATTTCTACTAAGCAATTCCAGCTGTGCACGTTTCAGAGTAGAAAAGCAGCAGGTCTGGGTGCAGGTGGCTGATAGCAGCTGAGTAAGCAAGCACTCCCTGCCGCCTTCTGCTGGGAATATGGGGCTATCTCCTGGAGCTGGTGAGGCACACAAACCCAAGCAGAGGTGCCTGAGTTGGTGCTTGAGAGAGTCAGAAAATACTTGCAGTGTGGGGTTGGACTGGAAAATCAGGGCCAGGTAATATCCAGCAGTTTTTCCATGTGGGATGGGATGTGAAGCAGCTTGGGGAGGGGAATAGGGAAGGATGTCTCTAGGGTGGCTGACCTCCCTGCAGGTCAGGGGGAGGCATGTGAAGCAGCATGTGGCGGGGATTGCAGGTACTGTGACCTGAGCTGCTTGTAGCTGATTGCTTTTCATCCTCCTGGGCTGGGAAATAGCTTTTTTATTTCTGTTCACTGTGGGATAATTTTATAGAAGTGGGGGCATGAGCAAAAACAGGTAGCAGAAGATGATTTGGGGTCCTCATTAAAATGTGAGGTAAAAGACTAAGAGATCACACCTACCACATTCGTCTGGCTCTTTCCAAAATAAAGTTTGAGGTCGGCAAAAGGAATGAAAGTTTGAGTTCTGAAGGCTGGCTCAGCTCTGCAGGCCAGAGCAATGTCAGCTAGGTCATGAGGGGGCCCAGTTCCTCTCCCTGAGTGCAGGGATGTGACAGGTCAGTAAGCTGCGGAGGAGCTCGCCGGCACCAAAGT
This sequence comes from Callaeas wilsoni, assembly GCA_013398955.1. NCBI lineage: Eukaryota > Metazoa > Chordata > Aves > Passeriformes > Callaeidae > Callaeas > Callaeas wilsoni. Next base: position 132,229 of record VWPU01006011.1, read on the forward strand.
CATTGTCACTGCTCAGCAGCTGGGGCAGTGCAGCCAGTAAGCGGTTGGAGGTCTGGAGGAGGTGGATCCAGCTTTCAAGACTACTCTGCGTTTTAACTCTGATCACTCCAGGCAGCTTGCAACAATATTACTTCCAACTGATTGATGTGTCTTCTTCTCCCAAATTCATAATGACTATGAGTAATAAAACACAGGATTTCTTTTTCTCCATCAGCACCCAGGCTCAGAAGACCTATGTGTATATATCTAAATATTTGCCTTACGGCATAGGAGCAGGGTCGTGGTGAGGGACAGGAGCAGAGCCCGGGCAATGGGAGGTGCAGGGACCTGAGTTCACCAGCAGATTGTGTCACACAGTGCTTACCACTGAGGGAAAAGTTCCTGTGACAGGCCATGCTTTGTGTAAGAGCCATAACCAGGTAGTGGTGAGCAAAGATTGGATACCCAGGACTTCTCCCAGACAATAGCAGAAATCACTAGGATGAAGTTTCGCTCTCTCTTCCAGTTTCTGTATGTGTCAGTGAAGTGAGAACCTCCTAGACTGCAGCTAACTGGACTTCCTCGAGATGCCCTAGGGCCCACAAGTGAGTGGAGAGTACCTCCTGCGATGCAAGTCTGAAATCTTTCAGTCTGAGGGGACTGTTGTTTCTAGCCAGTCTGAGACACCTGTGAAACCACAGGATATAACCTCTCATTTTTCTTCTTATTTAATGAACTGCTTCCCTGTCCCTACTTTGTTTTCATTTGTGCTTCACAACCCTTGATAATTATGCATGTGTTATGTGGTTTTAAGTACAATATTGTTTGTCATTCAAAATTATCACAGAAGCACACCAAGGGATGAATCTCTGCTGTCTTTGAAGCCTGCTTGTGGCCTTCTCCAAAGAATTCCATGTGCAGGTTATGTTTTGTGGTAGTTGGGGACCAGACTTTTCACTCACATCTATGGAAGCTCAGTCTGAGGAAGCCATCAAGTTGGGCAGTTCTAGTATTATCTTACTGCTTGAAAGCAACAAATATGGAATACTTTTTAAGTACTAAAGCACTTACCTAACCTAATGTTCTCAGATCCAAAAAGTTTCCTTTCTCCTGCAAAATACTTTGTCCTCTCCAATGTGGACCCTGTTGCCACAGGTAGAATACCGCCTTTGTGCTGAAAAGATTGATCTTCTCATGATTTTTTGAATCCAGGCGTGAAAGCCACGCAGAACCATGTTCAGCAGAAGCATCCACGGCAGCAGTGTACCTTCATGCTCTTGTCATTGTTCTGCCTCTGTTGTGTTCCTCTCCAAGTGGTGAAAACATGTTTTTTCTTAGGTCTATTTGAAGGAAGTTGGTGTTGGAGGTTTGACCTGCAGCAAAGCTGTGATTTGATAACTTCAACAGTGTGAACCCCTCTGGGGAACTTAGCTACCAGTGGTACCAGCCTCACATGATGATAGTTTTGTCCTCTGGTCATATCTGGACCAAGCTAACCACAGAGAGCTTTCCTGATTTTGGTTTCTTCTGGCATCAGAGATCCTACATTCCTGAGTAATGAGCCAAGAGTTCAAACCTGACAGGAATGTCCTAAATCTTCATCAAAGGAAGTGCTTGTATTCAAGCATGGTTTGCATCCCCATTCTGGTATTTCTCCTTGAGGAGTGGTCGTGGCTGAGGCTGCTGACACCTTTGCTGTGATATTCCAGTGGAGGAGGCATCCGTCCCTGAGGCTGCCCTGGCACCCTCCCCTGGCGTTTGAGCGAGGGAGGTGTGCATTTCTGTGGTTGCTCTGACATGGAGAGAGAGGAGGGATTCATGTCAGAGATTTCTGGCTGGGGGCAGCTGTCCCTGACATGCTCACAGTGGGCAGGAGACATCATGTAGTGGAAGAGAAGTTCCCTTGACCCGGCAGCCCTGGCAGCTGTTCCCAGTTTGCTATCCCTGGACCTTCAGCCAGGCATCTTCATAGGCTGGGAAAAGTCACCGTGCCCCATGGATTGGAGGGAGTGATATTGTCCCTGTGTTTGATGCTACTTACAGTCTGACGGGCAGCCTCAACATCCGGAATGTGATGACTTGGGGAGAAATAGGTGCTGAGGGAGGGGCGTAACATTTTCCTTTTCACCTGAAGGAAACCAGATGTGTTTTTCCTGGTGTGGAAGTCCAGTTATCTCAGCACAATTCACCCCAGAGGAGTGGGAACTCACACTTCCTGCTATCCCACTCCTGTTGGGAAATGGAGGGCATGTTGTGGGGTCACAGCACCGGGCTTGGGGTTCAGAGCAGATCTGGAAGAGCTCTTGGCTGGGGCCATTGTGGGGGATTCATAGCTGCCTGCAGCACAGATGTTCTGAAAAATACGACTGCTTTGGAGATGGTTCAGAGATCCTCTGACAGAAAAGCACCATTATTTTTAGCACCCTATTTTTAAGGTACTCCAGCATCCCATAGCCTTTTCTTTATACCAGCTTACTCTTGTTCCTTTCTTAACACTGCTTCTCTGTTTACAGCTTCCTAATGCCTTTGAGGTTCAGCATCAACACAGAAAGACCAGCTCTCTGTGAAGCCAGACAATTTGTGTGTGTGCTTCCAAATGCAAGTTGCTTTTCTTACAGTGCCCCTACATTAAATAGGGGTCTCTAAGTTTGGGACACTTCTTACTTGTATGTCCTCAGAGGCTGGCATAGCCAGGAGCTGAGGGAAGGCAAATGGGAACTGCCTCACCAGTTAACCTCCAAGAAATGGTGCAAGGAGTGACATCCCGAGCAGCATCAGACACCTGTGCTCTCTGCAAGTGGCTCAGTGCTCCAGATGTGACAGCACAGCTGTGCTGTGCAGCACAGGGCTGGGTGTCCTGACAGACCTGCTCTGTCAGCTGAGCCTGGAACTGCCAAAACCACCCTGTGGCAGCTGTGTCGGCAGCTCCTGTGGTGTGGGAGGAATGTGCTCATCCGTATTTAAGAGCTGGGGCTGGGCCATGCGTGTCCTCACCAGCGCTCAGCTGGTGGATCCTCTCCGGTCACCTACGGCTGTGCCCAGGCTGGCACAGGACTTGTGTGCAAGGAATGAGAGGCCTAATTTTAGATCAGGGAATGAAACACTGGAAAGGTCACTGGATGGGACCATATCTCAACTGGCCCTCATGATGGCAGCAGCATCATGTTTAGGCCTGGTGGAACTAGTCATGACCTCTTTTCACTGCAGTTGCTGTACTCCAGCCCAGGTACCTTCCCTGCCCCAGGGCTCTCTCTCGGGGCCTCTCTTTCTGCCCAGCAGGAAAGGCTGCCCATAAACTCCCCATCAAAAGGTGGTGGAAAGTACTGGGGGAAAGCACCCAGGAAACTGCAAAAGCAGTACTTCTGTTTGAGGTCTTGAAAGTGAGACACCAAGAAGATCTTCTGTTTTGAACTTTATTATGTGTCCTCAAGGTTCGCCCATTCCTCTTCCTGGCCTCTCTCCTGTGGCATTTTGCTCATGTGCCCAAGCAAACCAGGGCTTGATGAGTGGCACAGAGGGAAGTTTCCAGGGGAAATCCAAGTAGCCATGAGGACAGCCTGTGTTTCAAGCCCTCTGACTCAGTAAAGAGCTCATTGCTTATCTTTCACTGTTGAAATCAACACAGTTGTTGCTGCCAAATTTACTGGCAGTAGAGAACAGCCCTTCATTTTTTGCAATTAGGGGCAAATTTCTGAATGAGATTTAGAGTTCTCCCGAGGACTGAAATTCCAACTGATCATGCAATGAAATATTCCTTTTCACAAAAAAGCATCTGAGGAATCTTGTTGGATCTTAGGACAATAATCTTTTCTTTTGCCTCCCCTGCCTTGGCACAGCCTGCACTGTAGGGCTGGCTAAGGTGTTTCGCTCCTGGGATTTTTCCCAATAACACAGTGGCCAGACATGGATTCTTTCTAAACCACTTCCTAGATGGATGAGGTTGTCATAATTATTTTGAACATCACTTTCAGAGAAAAGAGGAAAATATCTAAAGTAAGTAAATAAATATGAGTGCTGGATATGAAATCCAATGCTGCGATGTCTACGTAAAGTCAATAATTTGGATGCAGTATGTAAAGATAAGCCCCGTGTGTGTGTTTTTAACTCCTCCAGGCTTCTCTCCACCTGCATCAGGAAGAAGCTGCTTCAGTCATAAAAGATTGAAAGGGCAGTTACATATATATTTTTTAACTGAGGAAAATAATATTCCTTTGAGGGTTCTGCTTGGTACACGCCATGCAAGCATTCTCCCAGAAATGCAGCTGGAACAGCCACAATGCAATTCATTTTTATTGCTGTGACTAAAACAATGGCATCTAAATCCACACACCAAGGCTGAAGGTCAAATGATTGTAGAGACATAGCAGTTCTTGTTTGCAATGGATTGTGAATAACTTTGGGAAACAGAATAATAGCGCTGTGAGTTGTCATGCCTGTCTGCAGGTGGTTTTTTTAACTCAAGATTTTCTCCTGCTTTGGATGTTTAATAGAACAAAATTAGACATCCATTCAAGTATTCCTGCCCTAAGACAAAGAAATCCTCTTTTTAAAAAATTAATTCACTTAGGAGACACAGCCTTGAGCTGTCTCAGTATTTAATCACTTGCAAAAGGCATTTTGGTGGAAACAAGAAATCCCAGACCCAAGGGTCAGGCCAAGAGCAGAGGAAATGGTGTGTCCAGGTTCAGCGTCCTCCCTGCAGGCAGTGCTGAAATGTCACGTGTGGAATTCTGTTTGGTGTTTCCAAATAACAGATCCTTCCTGAACTTGTTGGGAGAACATCTTACCACAGGCAAATCCAGCCTGGCCTTTGGGCTGTTGTTTCTTCCCACTTCTAGTCACAGGCAGTGCTCCCGTCATCCTGGTGAACGGTCTTTGTTTCAGAGGGTGGCTAACAGCTGCTTAGCAAGGCACAGAGTGGATTCAGCCTTGAGATCACTGAGGGAGAGAGGCACTGTGGGCTTTTGCTGGTGCTTTGGAGGCTCAAGGGCCATTTGTTTAAAGAGCTCTCAAGATGAAAGCATGAGCAATTCACTCCTGCGCTGTAGCTGGGGCTATGAGGGAAAGATGACGGTCTGCGAGTGCATGACGTGCTTTTGGAGACAAAAGCCACCACACTTTTGGCCTTGTGCCTTCTCATGAATCCCTGATGATTAATTCCATGATTGCCTCTTATCCACTCAATGAGCTTCTATTCATAGCACAGTTCTTTCAGGAAATATTTTTCCCCTCGAGTTTTGGAAAAAAGTATTGAAAAGTTGTGAGCTCCTTCACTTAGGAAATGACCCCCAGCACTTTGTGTCTTGCTCAAGGTGCTGGACTTCTGTGATTAGTTTGATTTTCCCTTCATTTCAGTTCTGGGATTACCCATGATGTGCTTCACCAGGAAGTGCTCTTGGCTATGAGCCACCTGGTCTAGTGGAAGGTGTCCCCATTCATGGAAGGCGAGTTGGAACGAGTTGATCTTTGGCATCCCTTCCAATCCTAACCATTCTGTAATGCCATGATTCTGTAAAAGCCCCTGATGGTAGGGATGACATGCTGTCCTCAGCAGTCCAGCCCTGCCAGCAGTAGTGGTGGTTCTGCTGCTCACTTGGATCTGCTTACTTCAGTAGAAGCTTCTCTATGCCTGACTCCCACAGAAAATGGAGAGGAGCACATTCCTTCCCTTTTGCAGCCATTTTTTAACCAACTGAAAGACAATTATCCCATTTGTGTTCTCTGCCTCCCCTGGAAGTACTTTCTTAGTCCATAGACAGAAAAAAGTTGAAGGCCACTGCTCTGCACTAACCGATATTAAGCAAAGCTCTCTTTCTCTGTGGATGCAGTTTGTGAAAGCATTCCTGTTTTCTTGGCTTTCTTCTGATTCTCAGTCTCTCTTTCCCAGCTGCAATTTGCCATCCCCTTCCCAGGGCCTGAATGGAGCCCCCTTTCTGCCTTCTGGCTTGATTTGCTTTTTCTGCACTTGTGTAGCACTGTTCACACAAAAGCAGTTGTGTCTCACCTGATGCCAGTCTCCCCACAGTCCTGGGAACGGAGGCATAATCCTGCATGGCGTGTCCCCAGTTCCACACTCATTATGGAGGTCAGGCTATGGGCCTACTTGTGCTGCCAGGCACAATTTCATGCCTGGCCAAACATAAACTATGCCTGGTCAGATGTCTTGGGACTTAGGTGCTCACCTTTAATCTGCCGTTCACTCTTTCTGCCTTATTTAGCAAGAGCTACAATCTCTGTGCAGCTTGGAGGAAAGCCTTACACTAGCATTTCAAGACTTTCAGGTATTATGAAGATGGCAAAAATGCTACAACAGCCTTTGTCCAGAGTTTTCTCTGTCTTACATATTCTTTTCCAGGAAAATGTATTCTAATGGCATGGTATGAATTTACAAATAAAAATTGAGAGTACTACATTGGAAGAGTATTAGAGGCTATTTGCAGTGCTCTGTGTGACAGGGATGTAGGCAGGGAGGCAGAGTTCCCGTGCTCAGTGTCCTCAAGCTGGGACTAGAGACAGCTCTTGTAGTTCTTTAAAAGTTAATCTATTTTTTGCTACCCAATCCGTTTTGCTACCCATTAATGTACATCAGCCTTTACCTTTTCCCAATACTGTCTTTTTACTGTAAAAGTGATAGCAAATAGTTTAAATCAATGCTCCAGCAACCTGACTGATCTCTTGCTCAGGTTTTATGAGGGAGGTGGGCCAATCCCAGTAGTAATGCCATGGTGTCATTAGCAATATTACATAAAATTGTCCTCAAGGGATGGAAATGCATGGTGATGCTGAGGAGAGGACTCCGGTATCTGCCCAGTACCAAAGAACAAAAATGACTGGCTTTGGGGCAGTAAATCCAACCACAAGATTTCATGAAGAAAGATGCAAAATACAGAAGATAAATGTTTGCTAAACACCGGTACTTGGGAGAAGCGTGATATATAACTACTAAAGCAGTTATGCCTAAAACTAATACAACTTTACTTTTAAGCCATCCCTGAGGTAATGATGACCTGGGCACTTCTTGTCATCCCAGCTGTGTGTGCTAGGGTGGTGTAAGGCCACACCACCCAGCCTGTAAAGTGGATGCAATACCAATCATTCCTCTTCTTACTGATCATCCTTGATATTTTAAACCAATTGAGAGCTCATTTCTGAAAGATACCACATGATAGGGAGCTAAACATTATAGTGGTGCTGCACTAAAAGGCTTTTTTCAGGAATATTTTGACTGATTGATTATGATCCCCAGCTGAGGGACAGCTTCCTGGGCATTCACTGCAGTGTCTTGGTACTCTTCCTTTCTTGCTTCAAGTGAGCCTGTTTCCCATATATTCCTTCCAGGAAAGAACAACTTCACAGAGCAAAATTGGTGAAATGGTGGCACACAATGGCTGGTCTCAGATGGCAAATGCCAGCCCCTGTGCCCTGGCTGCTGTCACTGACCCTTTGCTTTTCACCCCAAACCAGAAACAAACAGTATTGTGAAACATCAATGACCTCTGAAACAAAAAAAAACATCTTTCACCACCCACACAGCGCTGTCAGCTGTGCCAGATCTGCCTCACCCCCCACCTCCCAAATGCAACATTGACTCCTGAGAAGCTGAATCTGGAAAGAGTTTGGCTTTTCCATTTAGTTTGACACTTTTGAGACAGCATTATTCACCAGAGATGCATCTGCATGTAGTAGCTTGGGCCCTTTGGGGTAAAAGTGAGATGTGCGTCCTGGAGGGAATGTGACTCTGTGCTGGAATAGGAATAGGGATGATGGTGTTTTTCTTCACAGAGAAACAACAACTAGAAGGAATTAACAGGGTAATAACTGAACTTCTTGGCACTTTCCTACAAGAGCCGCATATTCCACATTTAAAAGCCCTGGGAGGCCTTTCTTCTCTTTCTTTGGAATGTGAAATATGGCTGTAAAGAACACTGGGTCTTCCACAGAAGACAGCTGGACAGCAGCAGCTCATTTTGGAATGCACATCCCTTCCATTTTCCTTGCTCAGCTGGCTCCAGGTTCTGCTCTGCAGCCCAGACCGAGCATCCCACTGCCCAGAGGCACCCCTGCTCCTCACCCATCCTGGACCCTCCCTCTCCACTTGCACAGCTGTTGGGGCAAGGCTGAACCATGGCCTTGCCATAATGGGGTTAACCTTAAACTGGTTTGCTCAAGAGCAAGCAGCAGCTTGAGAGCAGCAGCTCCCAGAGGAAGCTGGCTGTGTGCCTGCCACTCATTCACAGGATGCCAGGCTGCAGGATCTGAGTGTCCCAGGAGAGGCTGTGACAAAAGGCAGACCATTGTGCCCAGCTTTCCTCCACGACTTCAGGGGAGCAACTTGCTTTTATTAGAAAACGGAAACCGAGCATATTATCTAATCCCAGGGACAGGCAGCTGGAGCCCGAGGAAAAGCAGTTGCTTTGTGGAGTCTGCCAGAAAAATAATGAGATTGAAAACCCCAGTATACATTTAAATAATGCACTTGGGAAAATGCCACAGATGCCTTGTGTGAGGTGCTTGGATGAGAGATGCATATGCGGTAGAGGGAAATTTCTGATGCATAAAATCTCTCGCTGAGGCTTTAGTGCCTCAAATCCTGCACTCCAGGAGTGCAGTTTTAGAAGTCTCAGACCTAGCATGCAAAAGTCTAAATCCTCTTTGTATCTCTCCCATTCAGTCAATCCTTCTAACAATAAATGTCAGTCTCTCAGCACTGATGCCCTTCCCTGCTGCTGGGAGGGGAATTGCAGCTCACAGGCCCATGGGGGGTGTAATCACAGGGCTCCCTGCTAACACCATGTCCCCAGGACAGGGGAGGGGAGCTCCGAAGTGTTCATGTGTTCTGCACACCTAATGGGAGAATCAGACGATATTTTAGTTCTCCTTCTCCATGGCAAATACAGAGAATCACCAAGCTGAGGGTTTATGGGAATTGTCATGAGATATATTGAAGAATGATGCAGGGCAGAAAATTCCTCCCAGGATTTCCTGCTTCGAGGTCTCAATTTATACCTGATATTTCAAAGCCATGTTTAGAAAAACACGTTATATTCACTGTGGAGGTAACAAGTCTACCACAGAAAAATTTGCATATGATTGTGAATTAAAGATGCAGTCTGTATGTACCTGTCAGAACATTTCCCCATGCCTGTCACCAACACCTGCTGCTCACCCAGGCTGAAACTTATACTGGTGCAAGCCAAAGCAAAGGAAACAAAAGAAGCTCACTGCTGATGCTGAAAGCTCTGCTGCAAGAAAAAATAGTGTTCAAGGCTATGTCATGTCCACGTTTATAATTTTAATAAATCATAAATCATCATCTCTGGAAAGTCTTAGATTAAATCCTGTGGAGGGCATCCTAAAGGATAAATTGAATTAAATAAAATCAGATTTATACAGTTTTAGGCTGCTGAATGTCTCTTTCAGTCTCCCCTGCAAATGCTGGATGTAATGCTTTGGATCCTTCGTGGAGTTAACCCTAAGGAGATCCATGCCCATCAATGGGATGATGCTGGTTTACACCAGATGAGGATTGCTTCCGTAGCACTGTCTGTCCACCTCACATTTGGTTTCATACTGCAGTCAGATTGTAACAGATTTGTTAAAATGCATTTAAACACACAAGAAAATGGACTAGAGGCATGGTGGCACTTTCCCCAAGTCAAAGAGAACTTGGAGCCTCCCTCCACATGGCATACTCGATCCAGATACGTGTGTTCATGTGGAGATGTGATGGCATGAAAAGATCTTCAGTCCAACAGGAGTTTTGCAAGGCAGCCCTCGAGTGAGGAAAACCTGCTGAAATGCCAGAGGGGCCCGTGGGAGCCACCCTGGAGGGCAGGGTGTTCCATGTGCTGCGTGTCCCAGCTGTGGGGTTTGGTTACCCAGTGTTTTCCTCCCCAGGCAGGTAGTGGTTTGTGGCTTCAGGTCACAACGTCATGACCTTGTATCATGCCAGCTTGGCCAGCTGGTTTGTGGGGGAGGAAATAAAACTTTGGTGCTACCACATCCCTGCCCAAGCTCTGCCCCTCGCTTGCTCATGGGCACTAATTATGAGGGATGCTCTTGCTCTGCTGCTGTATAATTATGCAGAGCACAGTCCAAGCCTTAATATAGTGCTGAGGCCTTAATATAGCTCTGAGTGAACTGCTTTTGGTTTTCTCCTGTTCTCTGAAAATACATTCAATCTTGTACCAAACAGTGGAGCAGCCTCCCAGCAATAGAATCTGTATGGAACATAAGGTGGACACCGTGCCTGGGATGGAGCTGCTGCCCAGGAGCTCTTGCAGGAGGTTGGTGTCTTGGTGCATCTGTCACCTTTGGGTTCTGAACTTGGGGTAACAAATTCAGGAAACTACTCCTTTCTCCACAGCAGTCAAAACTTTGGGTTTGCAGAGGAGCAAGGTGGGTTAGCAGATTTTGGATCATGTGTAGAGGCAGTGTAGGAGGAGGCAGGATGCTGACTGCTGTTTTGGTCCTCTTTTAGAAGCAGCTGACGATTACTGAAACATCAATTTCAGCGAAGAGTGTGCCGCCCTTCCCTCCATCGGAGCTCTCCTGTGCATGGTGCACTTGCCGAAAAATTGCCGCTCTCCTGGCGCGCCCCAGCCCCCGGAGCGCCAGGATGGCCAGGATGTGCTCCTTCCTGCAGAAACCGAAAAAGACCTCACTCAGACATGGCCAGCAAAACCAGCCCAGAGGTGAGCAACCAACACAGTGCTGGAGACAGAGCAAGGCTATAACAAAGTGCCAGGGACCGACCCCTCGCCATGCTGGAGGAGCCATCAGGATGGGAGTCTGCGGCCTCTGGAGGTACCAAAGCAGTGAGCAGCAGCTCCTGCCACACCGCGCTGGTGGGACACCCTCCTGCTGCCGGTGCTTCGGGGAATTTCCTCCTCTCTCTCCACACCCGTGATGCCTTTTGCATGTTTTCCAGAGAGGCTGTGGACCTTTTATGTAATGATTATTTTGAGATGAGTAATGGACATGCTAATATTTAGGAAGCTGATAGGCACTAATTAGATTAGAGCTGGAAAGCCAACTTGGAAACATACCCTGTTCCAGTAATCTCAGTGTATACAAATTCAGCAACGTCTCTGAGAGCTCAGGGAAAAAATTAACAGGGACCTGAACAGGAAACTATGCAGGTCCAGCAGGTTCCGCCTTGTTTTCCAAGCTTCATTGTTAAAAATAATGTTACTCAATAATGGAAAATCAGAAATTAGATAAACCAAGAGGACAAGCCTTAAAACCTGGCTTGGGTCTGAGGCTAATAATGAAAATGTACCACAAATCACAGCCTTGTAAATGGCTTTTCTGACTGGAAAATTGCTTTCAAATAGCCATCGTTGATGACTAGCCATCATTTACCACCCCCATCCTTCCCAGAACAGGCACTGCCTCTTTTTCAGCTTAGTCTGGCTACTGGGATTAAAGCCTTATTGAGGTTTATTTGGTTGGTTGGTTTTGTTTGTTTTTTGTTTGTGGGGGTTTTTTTGTAAGACGGGTATGTTCACCTAGGAAATTACTCAGGAACAATTGTTCCTCTATGTGTCCATGTCTTGAATTCCCCCACACAGATAAGCCTGAAGAATATCTGAACCACTCAAGTTAAATCTAGTTATGACAAATTTTCAACCTCAGTTTTGGGGAGAGGTGAATATATTTAATGTGATCTTTCTTCTCAATATTTGAGGTTCCACTTCAGTATTCTAGCAATTAGTTAAATCTTATGGATTATTTTGATTACATAAAAAGAAAGAACAGCTGTAGAAGAGAAGGTAACTTCTGATTCGCAGCTGCTTAGCCATGCACAGGGCTAGTCACTTTCTTTACTTTTCCAAGAGTTTTAAATTTTCCAGATGCAGCCTTGGAACAGCAAACGGAAAGTACAAAAGAAAGAATTCGTAATTTATTCCAAAATTTAATGGTTGTGTTGAGGCCGTTTCAGAAACTGCAGCTGAATTGTGTCAATGGCTGCCACACTTTGAGGTCTGAGCCTGGGAACAGGAGACAAACTATTTGCTCCAAATCTGGAGCCTGCAAGTTGGCAAACAGGGCTGATACTGGTGATGCGCTGAAAAGCAAACTGGAGCTTTACTGTGAAACAAGGTTCATTTTGAGCAATAAAATGGAATTCAGTGATGGAATGCATGGGGATGGTTCAAAACTGTGTCAGAGGAGCTCTAGATTTGACATTAGGAAGCATTTTTTAACTGAGGCTGTGGTCTAACACTGGAGCAGGCTTCCTAGAGAGGTAGTTGATAACCCAAGCCTGTCGGTGCTCAAGAGGCATTTGGACAATGCCGTTAATAATTTACATTAACTTTTGGTCAGGCCTGAAGTGATCAGGAAGTTGGACTGGATTATCACTGTAAGTCTCTTCCTAATAGACTCAAATAGTCCTGTTCCATTCCACTCCATTCCATTCCATTCCATTCCATTCCATTCCATTCCATTCCATTCCATTCCATTCCATTCCATTCTAAAATGAAAAGGCTTTGAAGGTAATTTGTGTGCATTATAAGATACAGCAGACAGGGGGAAAAGAGAAAAATAAGTTGAGATTCCCACTCTTGCTGGCACCCTGATCTCTAATATGTGACCACCAACAAAGAGAAGCTGAAGAGCTCAGCCCAGGCACAGAGCGAGCTGGTGCTGTTTGGCATGGAGCTCACCATTTCTGGCATCTGCCACCTCATGTACCTGATATCTGGATAATCCTGGCACAGCTCTGTGACATATGCCTTGATCTTGTCTTTTTTCTTCTCTCCAATGATGTTGGCAATGTGGTCTATGGCAGGGAGGAGCCAGTCAGCGTCAGAGCCCTGTGGACAAAGAATTACATGGGGACATCAGGGACAGCAGCACCTTCCAAATGCCTTTTTCCCTGCGGTGAGAGCGTGGCAGCAGGCTGTATTTACTGGTGTGAGCCAGGACTGGTGCAGGTAGGACAGACTGCCTCGGGCAGGCAGCAGGGTGCTGGGCGGCAATGGCAAGGCACCCCAGGGAGCTCTCCCGAGCCTGACCCTGCCCTTCCTGATGCCCACAAGCACCCAAGCAAGCCAGACCCTGAGCAGGGCATTGTGGCTGTGGTCCAGTGTAGCAGTGGATGCCAGAGACTTCACCTCCTGCTAGTTTCATGTGCCTCATCTCTGAGATGGGATTTAGTGCCCTGGATGCCTGACTTTCTGCAAAGTCCAATTAATTCAGCTTTGACTTCCCTGAAAATCCCAGACTGATGCTGCTGTGAGAGATGGAAATGTTAAAGGTTAATGACTCAACCAACTGCAACCATCTGTCTGACCAACAGACACCTAAACTGCAACAATCAAGTCTTGTCACTGGATCCACAGGTAGTGATACCTTTCCCCTCTGCCATCTACTCTTATCCTTTCTTTCTTTTCCTTATATATTTTCTTAAGTGATATTTTTATACTTTCATATTGTTATATTACTATAGGTAGTAACCAAAATGGCTACATACCTCCTTTCCATTGAAATCAAATTGCTCTAAAATAAACACATACACACACACACACATCTATCTCTATATCTATCTCTCTATCTCTATCTCTATCTATCTCTATCTCCATCTCTATCTCTATCTCTATCTAATCTATCTCTCAACACCGGTCACTCAGTGTTGTTCCATGCTAATCTGGCCCAAGGGATTTATTAACAGGAACCTCAGTTACCCCATCTTCAGGGGTGGGTTGTAACAGTTGTCTAGTCACAAAACACGCAGACAGCCACCACTTTCTCCCCATACCCTGCTGTGCACAGACTGCGTACCCAGATGGAACTTCTCATGGGACTCAACTCCATGAGTTGTATCCAGGGCAGGGATCCTTCGGTGGCAAAGTGCAATCCACAGCCTGAGGGAACAGGCCCAGGAAGAAACTGCCACAGGATGAGTGTGATCCTACAGCACAGGAACCAGGCTATGCAAAGCTCCCTGGGCACATGTTGAAGCACCAGGTGCTGCCATCAGAGAGCTGCTGGCTGAACATGTTCAAGCTGCCAACGCAGAGAGGCTGCCAGGCTGGGAACCCACACCCTGAACGTGCAGTAACGACCTCGCTTGCTCTCTTTTCAGCACTTCTATATTTCTTGAGGCTTGGCCTTCTCAAAAGCCTCCTGTCTGGTCTCTGGGAAGCCCAGTGGGAATATTGCACCTCTGAGAGTGGGGCAGCCGGGGGATGCCAGGGGAGAACTCACATACCTGATCAATGAGTGTATTGTGAATGATTGCAGCTTCCAGGCTCATCTTTCTGCTCACTTGTTGCCGTGTCTCCCTGTTCATTTTCCATCTGGGTTTGATGACCTGTGTGATATATTCCTTCACCACATATTTATGAACTTCATGTAGAAGCTCCTGGTTTAAAAGAAGGAAACCTCATGGGGTTTTTTGTCCATTCAAGGCCAAGGCCAGTGAGAGAGGGCATGGAAAGCTCTCAGGTGTTTGGCAGCACCTGAGGGCATAGAGGAGGTACAGGAAGACAGCACACCATCAGCACACACTCACTCATATCTGCAGCCCCCACAGTTATAAAGAGCAACCACCATTGCAGAGGAGTCTGCAGGTCTTACCACAGCCTGAAAATGACAGTATGACCCCCCAGTATCCCTGTGCCCAGGTGTGGGACTGGCTGCCTACCTGCCCCAGGGGCTCCCTCATGTACTGCAGGTGCTCAGAGAACTGGGAGACTGCCGACGCCAGCGAGTCTGGCTTTTCCGTCGCCAAAATCCAGTTCTTGGTCAGGATTTTCTTAAGGAGTGGCTGAAAAAAGACCGACTCACTGATAGCACAGGTATATTCAGACTAGCTGATGATGCCCTAGCTGAAGGCACCCACCTATACACCTGATCTCAGGCTTGAACTGAAAGCACAGAGCACCCCTTCAGCATGAAGACACACCAGGAGCAGGCTGGGTTTCTTTCTCCACCCCAGGGAATTCACACCCATGTCTCCCCTTCCTGGGTAGGCGCCCCAGTGCAGAGAGGAGAAGCATCATGCCCTGAGCAGGAGATGTTTTGGCATTAAAGGCTTATTTGGGATACCTCATGTCCTTGCTCTGTGCTACCTTCTGATCCACCTACTCTATTCCTTTAGGTAAATAAATTTGTTTCTCTAATGTATTGGAGAAGAAAGAGATGAGAATGTTAATCACAAGCAACTCAAGCATGACTAGAACAGGCTGTGGTGGGCAACCATGTATACCAGTGTTACATGGGTTTGCACCAGCTACGGAAACCGAGAAGTCGCTTGGTAGTGAATCTGTTGGAAATTAGCCCAGTATTTCATCACCTCTACAGCCTTCTCCATAAGGAAATAGAGTTCTTCGTGTTCACAGTCCTTCCAGGAGGCTGTCTGTACTCCTGCAGACCTGCATGAAGTCTTGCTGGGATTTTCCTTCTGCTCCTTGCTCTGATGTGGTGGTGGGGGAATGGCAGCTGGGAGCATCTCCAGCTTTATGCCTCATGGTTAGTGATGACATGGGAGTGATGGCACTGTTTCCCATCTGTCCTGGGTACAAGGTACTCTGACCAAGTGTCCTCAACAGGTTATTTTCCTTTGCTGGGTCCCTAGAGCTAATGTACCTTCATATAGAAACAGCAATATCAGCTAAAGACTTCTGGCACCTGCAAGAGACTTCCCTAAGGGCCAAATGCAAAATATCCTTCCTCTGGCATGTTGCCTTTTCTCTTCCTAGCTCTCATAATCTCTGTCTTTAGACTCCTGGCAATCTCGTTCCAAATTATCTCCCCCCTTGCTGTGCTCCCTGTCTGCTGGAGAGCTGTTTAGAAATGCTTTGACTCGGCCTCTCTCAGTTCTCATGACATTTCAGCACTCTTGCTCAATGCCTTGGCTCAGGGCCTTTCCTCGCCTGCTGCTTAGGCTCCAAGACAAGATCTGCAGTCACTGGAAAGTCCCCTTGGCCAGGAGGGCTTGGCTTAGCTTGAAGAAGTTCCACGATTGTCTTGATTTCTGGAAGTTATGTTTGGGGATTTAGAAAGTGAATTAAGAGAAGTGAAAAGGGACAGGACCAAAGGCTTGATTTCGCCCATCTCTTGTATTCTACCAGCTGGAGCTAGCTGAGAGGCCCAGCTGGCTGAGAGCAGAAAGGGTCATCTACGGCACCTGAGAAGCACAAGCTTCATTGGAGCACATTGCCTCTTAGGCCTCTTAACACAAGTCAAATTTTATCAGAGCTTTATCAGTTGATACCAGACCTTTAGCAACCTCATCCTGGAACAATCAGTCTTGTCACCATGGGAACAGCCTGGAAAAACCACCCCCACTAGAATGAATTCTGTCCTATCTGAAGAGGTTTCTAACAGACTGTGATGGTAGATCTATGAATCAGTAAGTCAAAGTCCTGAAAAATACAAATTATTTGATAGAAGGAAAAGTGTCCCATTGGTGGTGTTCAGCTGGCCTCTCCAGTGTTTCACTCTGGGTAAGGTTTTCCTCCACTGCTTTGTCTGAGAGACTAGAAGCTGCTAAATATCCTTTTCTTTTGATTGTTATTAACAGCTTGAAAAATGTATCTTTGCTCATAGCAAAAAATTCCCAGGATGCTGGAAGTGTTGCTTTGTAAGGGGAACTTCCGCAAGTGTTAAATGCATTTTGGAGGGACCATAATGTTGTGTGCTGCAAAATGAGGTTTAGTTGGTGAGACAGGGGAAGGGCAATGACCCTCAGCTGCTGCACACAACCCTTATATTGAGGAAATCATGTGGCCAAGATCCTCTTACCTGTGCTTTTGTTCTTAATTCGGTTAAAAAAATATTTGTGAAGTTCCTTGTCACAGCTGCCAAAATCTTCTGCAGTTCCTCAGTATTGACTTTAAACACTGTTTCTAACCCTGACCTACAGAGAGACAGAGATCACCAATGAGTTAATGTTAAAATGTAAACTATTACACAGCCCTAAGCATGTTATCTGGATTGGCATGTTGGATATTATTTTTAAATAAACTTGTGTTTCTAGTACTTCCTCTTGGAAACACTTTGTCAAAGTAATGGCTCTTTTTGCACAATCCTGTACACTGAAAATTAATCACAGATGAGAAGCTGTGGTTAAAAAACCCCACAGGTTTCCTCATCAGGTGGGATGGTGCAGCCATGCGGAGCAGTTGCGTAGGCCGGTTGCTTTTTCATTCGAGCAACACCTCTGCTAAATGATTTCCAGGTACCTGGGAGAGAACTGAGGGCTGTGGGGGAAAAGTAAATAATAAAGCCGGAGAAGGGAAAGCTGCTGGCCCTGTGTCTCCCAGAGCCTGTCTGATTCACTCCACACAATGTCTATCAGCAGCAGCTGGGATGGTAACTGCGGAGATGGAAACCCCGTGGTGGAATTTCCTAAGGACAGTGCATACTTCTGCAATGTTTCATCTTATGAGAAAGAAAACTTCTGAGAGGTTATTGAATTGAAATTCCCAGTGTGTAAAGCCCCAATGCTTTAGGGGCATTGCAAGCTTTCGGCTTTCTTCTCACTTTCCATC
Source organism: Callaeas wilsoni (assembly GCA_013398955.1). Taxonomy (NCBI): domain Eukaryota; kingdom Metazoa; phylum Chordata; class Aves; order Passeriformes; family Callaeidae; genus Callaeas; species Callaeas wilsoni. The sequence goes on from VWPU01006011.1 coordinate 149,712, forward strand.
CCCGTCCCACTGTAACATGCTTGGTATGGGTAATGGGGGGAACTGAGGCAGCACCACCACAAAAAAAGGCATCACCAGTGATGCCCGAGCTTCCCTGGATGTGCCACATCCACTGCTATAAACACAGAGAGCAGCAGGTTCCTGTCACTGCCGAGATTTATCTGTCTGAAGCTGCCCTGGCAGGCCCATAAAGCACCCAACACCGTCCCTGTCATCCCAGGCTGGAGCTCAGGACTGTAACTCCGGCTGAACACTGGAAGTCTGGGTCCAGCATCCAAAAAGTCGCGCTGTTAGGACACCTACCTCTGCCACACAACTCATCACCCCAGGCTGATGAATGTTTGACTTGACTCGGGAATAAACCCGTCACCCAAAAGCTGCCAGCTCCCTGCCTGGGGCTGGCGTCTCCCTTCACCCTTCTCCTTTGCCCAGCAGGGAAGGGACAGCAATGTCCCCCAGGGGCAGCAGGAGGCAGGGAAAGCCCGTTCCTCGGCGAGGTGAGCATTGCTGGAGAGACCGTGCCATCTAGAGACTTCCCGGCGGTAGTGCTCGCTGCGGCTGGAGCCGTCCGCTCCTGTGAGACACCGAGCACGAAACCCCCTCCATGCCCTCAGTAATACCTGGCATACGCGTCCCTGCCGGAGCGGTGCAGCAGCAGGGGCTGGAGAGCGCAACCCAATCTTTCTGGTGGCCAGAGCCCACGCACTAGTCCTGTGTTGTTTTGCCGGGCTGACAAACAAAAGCACCACATCTGCATGGCAGAGATGTCCCCAGATGCTGATGAACCCCTGGGCCTCGGCAGGGGGCTGATGGGCCAGACTCTGGGACTGCACTCACTGGCACCATCCTACTTATGGGGTGAGTGACAGATCTTTGACAGTCAGTGCTGATGATACCTGTTCATCAGAGGCAGTTTCCAACACGTGGCTTGAAGTAACTAATTCATGCAAAGCCCTGGAAGTTCCAGATGCCAGGAGAAATGGCAGGCATTTATTTTTGGGTTGAGTGCTTTCACTGAGTCTCCTCCAGCCCAGTGCCAAAGGCAGCCTTGAGACCATCTTTCTGGGTTTATTCTGCTAACCTCTAGAACAAAAAAAACCTGAAAAAACCTCCCCTACAGGTGAAAAAGATGCCCTGAAAATGAGATTAAAACTCTCATGCAAGCACTGGATCCACCTATATTTCTTTCTCTTCACCCTTGTGGCTTTTATTTGCATCCCTTGGTGAAAATCCTCCCATGAGATTAGAAGGGCTGGAGGCTGAGCACCCACTGGGGCACCTTAAGGACAGCTTGGTTGTTCCTTTCCAGATCCTGCCACCCTCCCAGACCCCAGAAATGCGGCAGTTCGGCTCTGGGGGAGCAGACTTACAGCAGGTCGTGGAAGCTGTTGATGTAGGCAATGAGATAGGGCACAAAGATGGGGCTGTCCTGGGCAGTGCTCCACGCTGTGAACTCCTGCTCAAACCTGTAGGAAAATACACCCAGGTAACACCAACGGTGGGGGCACTGAGGATGCTTCATCTTCTGTGTACATGGTGGTGTCAGGAGACACCCGTGGCTGGGCCAACCCGTCCCCTCTGTATGCAGACAAGTTTTTTCCAGTTGTCATGACATGTGTGTGCAGTGGAGGGGAATAGATGGCAGATAATTACGGGTTTAGGATGTGCTTGCCTGAGCAGGTACGCAGCACTTTTGGAGAGATGCCAGGGATGTTGGGAGGCCAAATCTCTGACTTTTCCTCACACTGAGGGTTTAACTGCAGGTGTGGTACACAGGCTTGTAAGTCTGAGCCTTCATTTCTCTGGCTTTTGGGGCAATATATTATGTGCCCTTTAAGCACACAGGGCTGATTTTATAACAGAAGATGTATGGGAATAAGGGAGCACACCTACCTTCCCCCCATCCCCAAAACCTCAGCATGGTTGTTAGGTAGTTGTTTTTGGTGTAGCACCAATCTCATGGGGTTGACAGCTGTTTCACAGCCAGGTCCATGCTGAAGGCAGGACGCTGTGTGCTCAGGCAGGCTTTGCCTGGTGGTCTCATTCTTTGTCAGGGTAAAGGAACCTGCTTGAGCTGGCCCCAGCCATTTGCATCTCAGGTTTGTTTAAGTAAAACTTAAGTTTCAGTGGTCCCCTAATCTGAGAGCCCTGGCAGCTCCAGCTTGCATTTTACACAATTTTTAACAAAAACAATAAAAAAAAGAAAGAAAAGGGAAAAAATATTTAAAAATAAAAAGATAACAAAGAAAAAGGAAAAGAAGAACAAAATAAAAAATGAAAAAACATTATTTTGGCAATTTCCTTTGGACATTGGGTAAATTTTAAGGGACTCATGAGGCAACCCAGTTGTGTGCTTTGCCAGGATGTAGTGAGAGGGTCTCATTAGCCATTTTTTATGCCCATAGTGATGTCTTAGGATTTTAGTTTTATATTTTCATATCTTTGTAATCCTGAAATTCTTTAGTGTATAACTCTGAGCTCCATATAGAGTGTTAGCAACTGCTTTTCCTATTTTTGTCAGACACGACACTTCCTCTCTAGGCCTGAGAATCAAGGACACCTCACTGTCTCAGGCCCCACGAAATGTAAACAAAAGTGAGTTGAGGGGGAGCAAACTAAGAGAATGGGACTGCACTGCCTGAAGCTGTAATTGGACACTTAACCTCTGATATGCAAATGAACAAAACTTGTATCTGTCCAAAAAACCTGTGACTGTCGTCCATCCTGGGTGCAGTCTCTGCGAGACTCCTGCACTGACCAAGGTGCGCCCTGTGAAGGCCTTTCAATAAATCCCTACCCTTTATCCTTTCACTCTGTGCAGCCTCTGTTCCAGGTCAGCCTCTACAAGGCATCAATAGCCATGGGATGCCAGAGAAAACTACTCAGCAGGACTCATCCCAGGATACCTAGATGTTGTTTTGGGCAAGCAAGCTTTTGGTCTGAGGGGTCTATAACCACTGCTTGCTCATCACTGAAGCTGCAAGTGACCAGTATCCAATGTCACAAAAGTCCTGGGCAGATAGGACTGCAGTGGTCCCATCCCTTTCCAGACAGCAGCTACTTCCCAGAGCTCTTACACTAGATTTTTGGACTCACAGAGTCTCATCAGGGTCTGTTTATGACTCCCTCCAAGGTGTTTTGCAGCTTGCTCATTACTGGGCTCATTGTGATCTCTAATTCTCCCGGGAGCAGCCTTGTGCCTGCTCAGTGCCAGTGCCTGGTCCAGTGCCTGGACCTTTTCCCTGTTATTTTACCAGTATGGGACTCATTTAGAAAGAAAGTGCTGCCCAGAGGAGTGATGACCTTGGTATGAATTCAAGCAGCTCTGCCATACACAACTCAAGCATTTTTGTTTCCAGGCTTCTGCTGATAGCTCCAGATAACTTCATGTGCTCCCCGATGATCTAGAAAAGGGAATGAAGAAACTCCAGTGAGTGGAACAAGCACTGGTGAAACATCCTTCACAAGGATCTCATGCAGCTTTGGTCAGTAGGAACGGCTCACCTAGCAAAGGGGCAAACAGCCAGCTTGTTGCCAGGAGGTTTTCATTGATCTCTGGCAGTTTTAAAAATTATAATGCAGGATGGGCCACGAAGCATCAAATGATTTGTGACGTAATCATTCACCCTTAATGGCCTTATGCCCTTCTGCTGTCTGAGTGTGAGTTAGAGGCAGTGTTGGCTGGAGCTCCAAGGTTTCCTGATGTCATTCTCCTCTTTTGGGGGGAATTGCTGGAGGGATCAACCCCCAACCCAAAACCCAGGAGGAGCTGAGCTGTCCCCGTGTGTGACCCCATGATAAGGATGACTCTAAGCCCCATCCCTGAGGGTCCACACAAGCCCCCTTCCCAGGAATGATACCAGGGCAGCACAGAGGGTCAGACATCACCCTGAACACTTGTTTGCACTGGAACTCCTCCCAGATTCCCATTCCCACAACTCCAGCTGCACTTCTGGACTGAGGTGTGTTGCAGTCCCACTCTGGTACTTCCCAAGGCATCCTATCCATCTCCTAAATCAATTCAGACCTGCCTTTCCCATGATCACATAATGTGTAATATTCCTCTATGGAAAAAGAGTCACGTCAGCAGGCAAAACTCTTTGATTTTCTTTCTTTCTCTCTCCCTTTCTTTTTTTATTAGTATTATTTAATTGAAGTGACTCAACCAATTGAGTGATGAGAATTAATCCAAACCCCTCGTGCATTTATTACCCTGTAGTCCCTAAAGCTAGTAGGGGCTTTTGTTTTTTTGTACAGTTTAAATTGGAGTGGCTGTCACTGCCTACGGCCTTTCCCTGGCTTCCACAGCCCTGGGACAAAGTTGCTCTTTAAGCCAAAGGTTTTTTTCAAAGAAACCTTTTCTTTCCACCTTTTTTCCAATTCTCTTTCTTCTTCCTAATCAAAGAGGTTTAGGGACTTTAAAATCAGTTGCCTATTATGTTGCTGACACAATTGACAGCAGGTTTAATTTGCAGCTAGAAGGCAAGCGGGAGAGCTAAAAGTTGTAATAAACGGCATTTTCTGCTCTAATGTATTCTGCCAGTGCGTGACTTAGATAAATTATCGCAGGAGGTGGTACCTCCACCCCAGAAGGAAACTGCCCCGATCCCGTTTCCTTGGAGCCACAGACACACACACCCCCGCCCCCACTTTCCCCCAGCTAATTAAATACCGTTTGAATATCAAAAGAGAGTGAGGCGTGGTAGAGGTTTTCCTTCTCTTCTGAATGAACTTCCTTCTCCCACTTCTCCGTGACCTCCAGTCTCAGGATGTTTCCAAAATAACTTTTGATTTTCCCCTAAATGTGAAACATAGGAAGGAAACATGCAGCTCAGGATAATGGAGCAAAGTACAGCGCCTCACTGTATTTTGCTCCATCAGCATGTGTGTGCGGCCAACACGCATGGCACGGAAAGTCGAGCAGAGTCACAGGCCTTGCTCCAGGCCTCCGGAGATATCAGGGGCTGTGCTATGTGCAAGGTACTCCCAAATCAAAGGAGAGTCATTCTCCTGGCAGGGAAACAGTGGGTCAGCTGTTTGTTTGATTGCAAAGTCCTCCAGCAGATGGAATGCACCTGGTCAGGATTAAAGATCAAACCAGTCCTTTCCAGCGGTACAGCCAGTCTGGTAAGCGGCAGCACTGTTCACTCCTGGCTGATAAATCAGTCTTGTTGCTGGTGAAACAAAGTGATCTTTCACCAGCACGATGGAGCAATACTGATTTCATTCAGCTGGGTACGTTGAGCTCACCTTAAGCTGTGCCCTGATTCAGAAATGATTTGCAAGAAAATGTCTGAGCCCAGCAAGGAGCCAGGAAAGTCTTACACAGGGTGCCAGACAAGGACTGCAGAAAATCAACTGTAAAGTGGCTTCATAGAGGACACAAATCACGAGTGTGTCCTCTGGTGGGGTTGCCCAAAGTCTGCCGATAGCAAACATCAGATGTGCTGGAGGAGATCCCACACAGTGACAGTAGCAGCTAAAATGCCTTTACCCCTAACTTTGCAATGCGTACAATCTGGTGAAGCCCAGCTACAACTTTTCAGTAAGTGTCTGCCATACTGAGTGGGTCTGGTACAGTCCTGTTGGCTCTGTTTGGGTCCCCAAGGTGGTATTCAGGAATTTTTTGCTTTAGAGTACAGGCCGCTCTGTGTGGGGCCAGTAGAACTCAGCACCTGGTGCAGCTGGAAACCACAATGCAGTCATCCAAGACACAGTTTGGGAGGCTGGGTCTCCTGTACCTTCCCTGGGGGGCATGTTGGGACTAGGTCAAAACTCTCACCTTTGCAGAAGCAATGTAGTCATTTTTCAGTTTATCCCAATCAGCTGGTGTTAACAGCAGGGACAGGTTTTCTGTCTTAACCTCTGGTTTGAGATCAGGATGACCCAGAAAAAGTTCACTGGAAAGAATCAAATTAACAAATTGTAATTCCTCAGAGTGGGAATAAACGGATGGAATATTCATGCAGCATGAGCTACATAATTATTAAGCCATGAGAAATGTACTTAAATTGTGCTGCTTGTTTTCAAGGTTTAACAAGAAAATCTTTCCTTTCTATTCAAAATCCTAATTACTCAAACCCAAAATTATCTAAGGTTCCAGCCCACTTCAGAAATCATGAGACTTCTGAGTTGTTTGAACATGAAAAGTGCTATGAGAATTTACTCTTTAAAATAAACAACATGAAGCTGATTCGTTCGACTAGAAGCTTGCAAAATGCCTTTCAGGGTAATTCCTGTAGCAGTGCGTTGCTTTGGAGTTAGCCCATCTCCCTGCCTCCTCTGCGGTGCCACATCACGGCTCATGTCAGCCTGTGATTTGTCTCCGTGCCTCATCCCGAGCCAGGGGAGGTGGCAGAGCAGGACCTGGAAGGCACTCCCATGCCTGGGCCATGAGCCGTATTCTCCCGAAGATGGAACCGGTGGGTGGACGTACAGATACAGTCTGACTCCAAAGAGGGCTCAGCTGACACATGACTTTGCCACTCACTTTCCTCTGGATTGATATGTAATCAGGCCAGCTGATTAGCACAGAAGCAGGGGAAGGGAGGGAGTGCCTGTCTCTCTGGGGTGTTTCTCTCTCTGGGGCAAGAAAAATGTTATTAGTCTGTACAACTGAACGTGCTACTCCTGCAACCTGCCACGGATGGTGGAGGCACTGCATCTTGCAGGGCAATGAAGGTGGAAAAGAGAAAGAAGAAAATATTAATGCACTTGATGAAGGTGGGGCCTAAGTTTTGAGCTGTCATCTTGTTAATCGGGGAACGTGGCTGCAATGTCCTACACACAGCCTGCACATTTGCTCAGCCACCAAAAAGGGTTCCCATTGCCACACCTCACTGCACCCAGTTAGGTTCAGAAACAAGTGAGGATTGTAGTGTACAAGGTCAGGCTGCTGCAGAGTCACTGCTTGGCAGAAAATAAGCTCAGCCTGCTGATAGTGTCCTGGAATCAATGCTTCCATGGTCATGGCTCAGATTTCCCAGAGAGGAACATCTCCACACATGGAGCATTGCACAACCCAGCTGTGGCCAGAGCCTGCTCATTTTAAAGGACAACACAGATTTAAATATGGACTCTCCATCATAACTGAAAGGACAGGCTCAAATGTATATTCGAGGGGCTTATTCTCACCTCTTTCTTATTGTTTTTTCATTTGTTTGAATTGTAACATCAATAATGAGTTTGGGTCAATCAATCTCTTCCTTTTTGGTTATTTATTCCAAGACACAATGACCTTTTTTTGAATGGGGAAATCAAATGGAAACAGTCCAGAACAGCCAGATGATTGCAAGCAGTGCCCAAAACAACTGCAAACTCTCAATAAACCCTTTCACAGCAATTTAGAGAAATATGGTGGGGGCACTTTCTTTGGTAGAGAACCTGGCTGCTGAAGTTCATTTCTTTCCCCACTCTCCTGCAATGCTGAGGCGGGGCCATACAGGAATTTCCCTTCAGATGAGATCTGCAGGCATTTCTGATGCTGAGGGGGTTACATACATCATTATAGTCACCACAGTGCAGGTGAGGTTTTAAGAGCAACTGGACAAGTTCATGGAAGAAACCTGTTAAGGGCTGTTCAAAACAAAGACCACCTGCAGTGCAAATGTTTCGTACCCAAAAGCTATCCCAGGCTAGGGCTGTTCTGGGCAACAGTGTGCTCCTGCTTGCCCTGCTCTGTCACTGCCCCCTTTCTGACCATTTTGACCCACTGTTTGGCTCAGGGCTGATACTCCTGCCTTTACTCTTTCTTTATTTTATTTGAGGGCTGCCAATGGGTTTGTGTTTGTCTCTTCCTTGGACATCTGGTTCAGGCCATACCTGGAGACCAACTATCAGGACAGACACAATTTTGCTTTGACACAACTGTTTTCACATGCTTATTTTCCAGACCCCTGAACTACAAGGAGCTATAAGACATCTTAAACCCTTCCCATTCAACTAGCAAACACATCTGAGACAGAGCCTTTGTTTTCATGTGTCTAATTACCCTTGATGATGTCTTGACTCCTCTTTAAGAGGACTCTGACCCCATGCATGGGGGTTAATGTCACCCGTTTCCAAATGCATCACAATTTTAATCAAAAAGGAAGAAGACCTCCCCCACAGGCCCCTCCCTGTGCCTGGAAAAGTCACTGAACAGCTGTTGGATCTTGCAAAATATATGCAGGTCTATCAGAGCAGATTTATCAAATGCAAGGAGGAGCTTCCTGGCATATGGGAACAGCAAGTGGGAGAGGGAGGGGAAAATGAGGTGATGTAGATCTGTAAAAAACAGCAAGTGCTTTATCCATAGACCTTTGTCTCTACCTATTAACAGATTTGCTATCTGGGTCCACTGTAGCCACTGCGTCTCTCTTGCTTGCTTGGAAAACTGAGAATGGCTCAGTGCTTTTGGAGTAACTCACAGCCCCGTGGCTCCCCAGAGGAGGCAGGGGCACTGTGGCAAACATAGCAGCTCACCTGAGGTAGGTGTTGGCCACCCAGTCAAGCAAGGTGTAGAGCTCATGGAAGTCCAGTGGTCCCTGGGAGAGTTCTTGCAAATGTGAGGCAATGGCATTGTGAAAAGCTTCCACATATGTGTCACACACCTGGTACTCCTCTGGATAGCATTTTTTTACTGATAACTTGATTTTCAGTAAATCTTCCCTCAGGCGTTCCTGGAGGAAATGTAAGTGGAGATCAAGCCAAGAAGTTGCTTCTTCCCTTGATGCCATGGGTGCCTTCAGGACCCTTTTTCTTGCACTCTCATTGATAGCTTCCCTCCACTGCTCCCTCCACTTTCTGGGCCTGCCAAGCAAATCTGACCCAGGACGAGCAGCATTGTCTGCGCTGGGATGAGCTGCTTCTTCACGAGCAATTAGAGTCACCATGGAGGTCAGCATGGTATGCTCTAAAGTGGGATCCTCCAGTGTTCCCTCCACTATGGACTGGATTGCATTTGTGATGGAGTTATAAAGCAAATCCACATCCTTGGATTTCCGTACAAACTCCTGGGGGTTGTCACTGTATTTCTCAGAATCCCGTTCAGAGATGGTCTCATCTTCCATTAACTTGATACTTGCAAATGCTTCCAAAAGTTGTCTTTTCTGAATAAGTTCATTGATTTCCATTACTGCAGAAAGAGGGAGGAAGGGTTTGGGACAAGGCAGGCATTAGGATATTGACAGGTTGGTAACAGGACAAATGCCCAACAGGGAGACTTGCAAAGGGCTGTTCAGAGTAGTCAGGTCCCAGCAGTGCCTCTGAGACTGCCCCGGGCCTCCCCGCTCTCTACAGCTCCTGTTTGACACAGGAGAGGAAACCAGTGGGAAAGTAATCACTGCAAATTGAGCCATATCCCTAAACAGCTGGTTACAGAGACAGGAAATATCAAAAAACCTGCTGATAGCCCTGCAGGAAGACCTCAAGCAATGACTGGTGAGGCTACAGAGAGGGACACTGGAGGCTCAGGCTGCATAAAACTGCCTCTGGCTCTGCCCCTCGGCTGGTGTGGAGATGGGGTAGAAATGGAAGCAGGAATGGTTCAAGATGTACCTTACCAGCAGGATTTCCTTTGGCATGGATGTCCTTGTTTCCCTGCATACCACTGTGCTCAGCACAGCTCTGCTGCTGCGTTGGCCATGGTGGCGTAGCCCAGCCCAGGCACCTCTGGCAGAAAGGGCATTTCAGAGTGCTGCCCAAGAGGGCAGGGGAGTGCCCAGAGTTCTGACTGGGGCAGTGGGAGGGAGCACAGCAGGACAGACCCCTTTGGGTGTCCTGAGCTCTTGGGTCAGATATCTCACCAGATGGTTATGTCTGTCCCAGCCTACCCACAAGCATGTCCTCAGAGACACCAGGGCCCTGAGAGAGCCTCCTGTATGTGAGCCTACAGTCAAGTGCCAAGCACAGCCTTGAACCAGTGATGTTTTTTTCCCAAGTGCTAAGCACTGCTGTCTCTCCCTTTGGGGAGGTGTGGGCGTTGTAGGGGCATCTAAACCTGTGGATTTGTGGTGCTCCTTGTGCTCAGGTCTCGTATGGGTTTTCCCCATCTCCTTTGCTTTTGGCACCCACTAGGAGAACTGGCTGGTGTTGGCTGAGGCTGGGGGGAAGTCACCAAATACTGTTATCCCCAAAGTGGCTGAGGTCAACTGAGTTTCCCATATGTTTTGCAAAGTCTTGCTTGTGCAAGAACCACTGCCTATTTGCCAGTAAGATAAGAAGTATTTGCCATGTGTTGAGATAGATCCAAGAGCGCTGTTAACATTTGAGAGACTCTGGGAAGCTCTTGTTGTTTCCAGTGTCGTAACAGATGCTCCAAACAGGAGATCCCGCTCTGACACTGGGCATAAGAAAATTATTAAAGAGAAGGGAAAGGGTATCAGTTAGGCATGTGTGGCCACTGCTTCTGGGACATACACATACAAAATGATACAGAAAAATTGAAGAGCACCCAAAGAAGATATGAAAGATTGGTTCATAGCACATGATTTCTGCCTTTAGGCTTGTCTGTGCACAGGTTTTATACCAAATGTACCAAGTAATCTTTGTAGCATAAGAGTATCTGTATGAAGACAGAAATATGCCAAATAACCCAACTATTGATGCATCACAGAACACATAGATCTTTGAGTGCCTGTATGGTGCTACAGTTGCTTCTGCACTCAGAGGGGAGGGAAATTCTACCAATTAACTTAGTCTCTTCTAGATAAATTAATATAAAACCTGTGTTTACACAAACGCTTGCAGTGAGAGACTAGAGGAATACATTCTGTTCTGTTTATCAAAGTGAGAAAACACTATTTAATCACCATCTAGGATAATTATTCAGGGAGGTGATGTTGGGTGCTAAATGGATCTTTAATTCAGCAATACAAGCTCAGCCAGCTGGTGGTTGAAGGAAGACAATTGAAAGGCAATTAACTATTATGCAGCTTAATGGTGCACATGGTGGAGTCTCCATCACTTGCCATATTATCTCAGGATGGGATGTGTTTCTGACAGAGCTGCTCTAGTCCAGGCCAAACACAAGCTATTGGGCAGAGAATGGGCCTTATTCGTGCAATTTCTCAGTTCATTTATTTCAGGAGATCAGAGAGCTTGTGATAACATTTTCTGCCACTCCTCATCTATGATCCTTGGAGATCAGACTAGCAAAGATTATGAGATGGGCTCAGATCCAGCTTACCAAGCTCATGATGTATCAATGTAAAGAAGTAAATAACTTCCCAGCACAGTAGAGTACATTACAGCAGTGAGGCAGTGTCAACCCATGCACCTGATCCCTGTGGCACCCTATGCAGTACACCAAGAATTGCTTTCTAGAAATTTAGACTGAGGAAGGGCCAAGTCATGTTGTTCCACCTCAGATTATCTCCAGGTGAAGGCACTGTAGCACCTCTGCCTTGAGAAGGTGGAGGACAGCAGTGCTCAAACCATGAGCAAAGTCATCGCAGTCTGCTCATGCCTGAGGAAAGGTGAGAGCCATGCTAAAGGGAGTTGTCATAATTTGTCTGAGACCTATCTATAAAATGCTGACAAAACACGTAAGAGTAACCAGCCTGAGGAAGACAAAACCCAAATACTTGCAGCACTGCTGTTGTAAGGAGAACAGGCAGAAAGTCAATGCAAGAGAGCGGAGTATCTGTGGAAGTCTCTTTGCAAGGCAATCTCTAAGATTAGGAACCAAATTGGAGCTTCCAAACCAGATCATAGCCAAACCATCTTTCTTCCTCTCTAGGCCTTGCAGCACCCTACAGAGCACAGTCAGAGGACCATCAGTCTGAGAGCTGAGGGGCAGAAATTGTCCAGCCAGCAATGCAGGCAATAGCACTCTGCACTTCTAGGAATTGTCAGACCAGCAGTTCGCAAACTGTGCTGAGCAGCTTGGTGACTGATATGTGTGATGGGCAATATCACACTAACAGGTTGATAGGTAGGCTGCTGATATGGCTGAATTATTGCACAGGAGGCTACGGAGCAGCATGTTCAGTGACAGAGGCTTGCCCAGGCTGGGCCAGGTAACACCCAACAATCCAGGGGTGCAAGGGGTGCAGCTGCCTCTCCCCTGTGAAGCGATACCTGGTTCTTTAGCACCTCTGTCAGGCCCAAGCCTTCCACACTGTAAATTACTGTTACATTTATCCTGCCAAGAAAATGACCCCGGTGGTCATGCATCTTACCTGAAAGAGGTTTTGCTTCAATGGGCTCACATATTTCACCAATGTTCTCCACGTCATCACAGATCACGGGTTTGTTCTCCTCGTAGCTCCTGAGTGTTTGCAGAAGTCTTTTTGCATTCCAAGTGCCAGTATCTTCCTTCTCTTTTTTTTTGTTCAGACTTTGCCTTGACTTCCGGATGCTTAACATTGTTTTAATACCTCTTTCAAAGAACCCACTGTCCCTGCTCTGCAAATCTGAGCTGCTCATTTCAGAAGTGACCTCCATCTTTTCCTCCCCTGGACTGTTCATTGTAGAGGCTGGTTCTGAGGTCACACTCCTTGTGCTTAACTCCGTATTTCCATTTATCTTGTCTTTCAACAGGAGGTTTACCAAACAGGTTGATGGTAATCACTGAAATACATAAACCAGCAGAATTAGAGATGTCCTTAACAGGGTATTACTGTGTCTCCAAAGTCAGTCCTGGACTGAAAATCTTGCCCTTTCCTTTCCTGTGCCTAAATACAAGGACAGAGCAAGGTGCTGTAACCTGTAGCTGCAGAAACAATCTCTCTACCCACAGACACCAGATGCTGGCCAGCACCTGGTTCTCTAGAAAGCTTCACTTAACTCCATAAACCAGGCAAATGGCAACTATTTCTCCAGAAGCAAGGAATCATATGATGTCAGAGATGTTGAAATCTGTGTAAACATACCATTTCAGTGGGTAACCAGATACGGTTTTATTCTCCATTTTTCTAGGTGGATTTCCAGCCATGCAGGAAAAATAATCTTCCTGAATCTCACTGGGGTGTTTCCACTTTCTGATGTGAATATGGCAAGTTTGGGTTTTGCTGCTACTTCTGCCGTGCTCAAACCCTGAGCTTCTGCTGCTGGAGGTGGCCCAGGGGTGAGTGGCTCCCAGCAGGTGGCTGAGCTCTGCTTTAGCCCTTTCCACCAAAGCCACAGCTATCTCCGCACTCTGAATCGTCATGGTTACAGCACAGGAGGGAGTACAAGGCAGGAAGGGTTCACATCACTTATCCTGCCTCAGAGCACTTCGTCCCAGCATGCCAAGAATGGGTATCTCCAAGGTCAAACAAACCTCTGCACGAGCTGCAGGGAATGCTGCAAGAGACTCCAGATTTTGCAGAAGTGCTCCTGTCAGTGCTGCTGGGCTGCAATCACAGCCGCTGCACTTGTTCAGCTCCTGCCCTGCTGCAGACCGACTAACACCCCTCTGCCCACCCTGAGGGCTGGCCCAGGTGTTTGGGAAGGGGGAGGAGAGAGGTTTGGCCGTCCTTCCCTTGCAAAGGGCTCCCGTCGGACCACCAGCTGATACAGCCCGTTCACAGAGCCATGGTATATTGCAGAGCTCTGAGGATAGAAAATGCCACATTTCTCCAGAGGAGGCTTAAGGCAGCTGAGTGAACAGTTCAAATTATTAGAAACAGCTATTGCTTGAGCTGACACAGGAACTGCCTGCCTCGGGTCTGTCCAGCTCACAGAAGCCAGAGACTGAAAAATGATTGCAGTCAGTAGACATGTTGGGACTCTGGAAATAGATCTTATCCTTCCTCAATCAGAATTTCACTCCCTTGTGCATGCTTATTTCACAGGCTGTCAACTGCAGGGACAGCATCTTCCCATGGGTTTGTGAGCTGCTCGCACAGTGGGGCTCGGACCCTGCCTCACACTCTCACAGGAGGGAGCATTTAACCATTCACTGCCTTGCTCAGGAGCTCACCCATCACAGCCCATACAGAGGTGGGAGGGAGAGGAGGGCACCCCACTGCCCAGGGATTTCTGTGGAAGGAGGCTGGGATCTCAGCTCAGACTCTGCATGAGGGTTCTGCGGACGAGCGGAGCAGCAGCAATGCTCAAAGGGGTGACTTACTTGGTGGAGAGAGCCAGGGAAAAAGGAATAAAAGGTGTGAGCCCATGAGAAAGGAAAGGAATACATAGCCCAGTACTAACCGAAGTGATCCGCTCCACTGTGAGCTGGGATAGCGCAGGTCATCCACAGAAACCGAGAGCAGCTCTGTGACACAGGAAATCCGGTGGAGATGCAGTGGCAGGTGAGCAGCTCTGCAGGACCGAGGTCCGGGCCAGCTCGGCCATTTCAGCTGAAAATTTCAGCAGGGGCACCATCCCTCACACATGTGCTGGCCGAGGGGCTCCCTCTGGGAATGATGCTGCTTTCCATCCTCCTTTACCCTCTGAAAAGGGCTGTTAAAAGTGGAAAAAAAGGCTTGTCTGCACCTGCCCAAGAGCTCCAGCACCTTCACCTGTTTGATCTCTGGAAAAGACTCAGCACTGTTTCACTTTCACTATGTTGGAGCATTAAAAGAAGAGGTGGGGGAAAATTCCAGGTTAATTATTACCCTGAAGGTGGAGATGGGGCCTCAAACCAGAGGTTCTACAATGGAGTGAGCTGCTGCCTTGAGGTGGCCTGGGGCAATGAGAGGAAGGAGGATTTCAGGATGAGATCCTGTCCTGTTAGGCTGAAGCCCCACCTTATCTGGGTATGGGGGTTCAAAAGCAGCCCCAGAGCTGCTGTGTGGGATGGCTGCATTTCACCCTGTTCTGCCCTGTTTCTGCAGGTCACGGGTGGCTTGGTCCCAGTAATGATTGCCAGACGTGGGTGAGGGACAGGGAGTACTACGTCACCTGGTTAAATATTTATATATTTACATCCTCACTTTGCCTTGTGGATGCTTATTTCCATGGGGTTGCTAGCCCTGGATCCCTCCATTCTCTGAGCATTTGGGAACCTTGGAGGGAACTTAAAGCAAAAGAGCACAGAAGAAGGGGCCTTGGAGGTTCAAACAACATTAAACACAGTCACGTGGTTTGTCACTGATTTGTGTAAAATGATTCAACCCTGAGGCTCCTTTAGTGCCCAGACAGAGGCAAGTCAGGCTGCCAGGTGTCCAAGGTCCTGGCGTAAAACAAAAGAGGTCAGGCGGGAGGTGTCACCATGCCATGGGCAGTGTGCCCTTCTTTGCTTTAAGAGCCTGCCAGCATGTCACCTGTCAGTGTGATAAGGGACATCAAAGGGGTTAGTGATGGATAGATGCAATAAAGGACATTTGGACTTTGTGTTGGGCAGAGAACAGAGGGAGAGAGCAGAGGATAACAGTCTCCTCTACCTCTGGGAGAGACTGTGTGTCCAGGAGATGGAAAGTGTGTGGGATGGGAATAATTATGATCATATTAAACAGGGAAGCGTGGCAGCATGAACTGGTGTGAAATTGCCCTGATGGTGAGATGGAACTGGGCAGAGCATCATTTGTGGCTGCCCCATGGTGCAGAGGGAGTCCTGCCTGAAGCCTCCCTCAGCCAGGCAGCCCAGTGCTGAGCTTTCTGTCCTTGGGCCCTTCAAAGTCATGTGTAAGCCAGAGACTGCCCTGCTGTACTGGGAAAAACCATTATTAACAATGCTTCTGCTGCCTGGCAGGTTGACAACGTGAACAAAAGAATGAGCTATTTATTCAGGCACAGGCTGAGGTGTGGAAAGCCCCTTTGGACACATAGTCCAACTAAACTTCTTTCCATCCAGGTTTTAATTGCCTCATCCACAAAATATTTACATGGTTTTAGTTTGTACAGACAGGATCACTGTGACTGGGGTGCAGCCAGAGCAGGCGGCAGGTCCAGCATGGATGGGATCTGATCTGGGCCTCTCTGGGAGCTGTCAACTACCCCAAAACACCAGGGCCTGCTGGGATGTTAATAAACACAATCCCAAAGGAGCTCTGAATCCCACAGTCTAGGTCACATCTCTCCCTACAGCCCTTTCTGGTACTCTCTCCTAGCAGCAGCTCTCAAGGAATGCTCCTGTTTCTGGAAATGCCATCAGGGCAATACTGTTTCTAGGTGTCTGTCCACAGAAGGTCATGGAAATTTAAAAATGCACTATGTTTTGCAGTTGTTTACCATTTTTCTTCAATTTTGGCTTTTGCAAAGTGTTTTATCCAGTTGTAGGTGCATTAAAAATGACTATAAATAGGGCTGGAGAGAAGCAGGGTAGAAGAAGTGCAGAAAATGTCACAGTCATATGGAGAGTCAGATCAGCTTTACAGAGATCTAGAAAATAAAGGCTGTGAAGAGGAACTGAATGCATTGGGACTGTTTCATCTAATAGAGACCACACAACAGGTGTCAGCTATGGAGAGGACTGATGAAAAAAGGAATAGCATAACTTGCCACCCCCCCTGCAATGGGGAGAGTTCTCTGCCTGCTGAAGCTGCACTATCTGAGATCTTCAGGACAGATTTGGACAAGTGTGAGCAGCGGTTTAGCTGCAGGATTCGTGTCCTGTGCAGGATTCCCCTAGTGCATGGGGAGCTGGCCCTCTGGCTGTGGTCAAAGGGAATGCATGGGGCCCCTTACTCCTTCCTTCCCTCCCTCCCTCTGGGGCTGGGGGGTCTCTTCCCAGCAGGTATTTGTACCCACACATGTCTCCAAGCCTTGTGCTTGCTTGTCTTGTCTTTGCTTTGGCTTAATCTGTGCTTAATGGACGCAACTGAAACGGGACAACCTCTGGAGCATGTTGCTGTGCCCTCTGCCTCAGCTTCCCCATCTGTGAAGTGCATGCATTCAGTTTACCCTCCTCGAGTAAGGAGGAGATGTGTTGCTTGATCTCTTGCTATGACAATATTTCAAGGGGTTTTTGATTTCCTTGGATATGCTGTGAAGGATGTGCACAGCCCAAATCTGCAGGGGTGTTGCTGTCTAACAGTTCCCTAATGCCCTGTACCCACTAACCTCTGTGAGCCTTTCAGCTGCTGTTTTGCCTCCTGACCCTTTGGAATATTTGGTTTGGGGTTTATTTGATCCCTCATCTCTTCTCTGTGTCTTTTGCTCATATTTGTTGTCTTCTTCCTTATTTCTTTTCCTGCAATAACACCCATGGAGCACAGTGTAAGACTCCAGAGGTGCAGTGCTCCTTGGCAGAGGTGAGGGGCAGGGAGGGTGGTCTGGGGGGGTCCTGCAATTCCCTCCACAGCACTGAGGTTTTCATCATCTCCAAAGGCCAGGAGAAAACCACTTTGCTGAGCTCCAGGGGAATACTGCTATGATGCATATTCAGAAAGCTGTGCTGGATGCCCCCTCACAGCCTCGGCAACCCAGCTGGCACAGCCCTGGTGGGGCGTGCTGTGAACCACTCCCTTTCTGCAGGTTTCATTTGCTCCATGCTGGGGCTGGAATCTCAGCCTGTGTGGGTGGAGGAGACCCCAGAGCTGCAGCGATTTAATGCCGCAGAGAGGCTTGATATTTTTAACAGCATTGCTGATGATGGATGAGGCAAAGACATGCTCAGAGGCTACATATGCCTATGCAGCCATTTCCTCCTGAGGAGTGGTTTGCAGGGAAATGAGAGATATTTTTTCACCTGAAATATTTTTCTTTCTGCTTTTAGTTTGTGGGAGGTTTGAGCCTTAAGCTGAAAAGTCCATTTGCAGGAAAGAAGCAGGTTGTGATTTGGAGGCTGGCTTTTGCAGAAGGGATGCTGGCCCCCAGGTTTGAGTGGGAGAATTTGGAAGATGCATTTCTGCAAAACACAAGAGTGTTACCTGGGAGAGGATGTGCTCCAGACCTAAGGATGGTGTCCTACACTGTTCCTGTGTAGCCATGGAAGGAGATCACTTGAACTAGTATATATCACCAGAGAACAAAATCACAAGTGCTCATTTTGTTGCAGAAAGGTGGGCCAGGAGGATTTTCCATGAGAGCTGCCACTGCTATGGAAGTCCATCCTAGGTGCTTTTGAAGGATAAGCATCAAAGTTTTCCTTCCTCTCCTCCTAGAAAAGGTCAGAAACAGGCCTGCTCAAGCAGGATCTCTCACACTGGTTTTCTTCTTTTGAAGTGAAAATGTTTTAAGACTTTCAGCAAGCCACCAGCCCCATGTGCTATGCCAGCTGTGCCAAAGCATGCCAGAACTCGTGTGAGCCCAACAGGAATGGCAGGGCTGGGAGACAGGCTTCCCCACTCTCCTGATTCTTGCTGTAACAGCCCCACAAGCACATTTTGCCAGCAAGCACAGACCAGCCCCCACTGGCCCCAGAGCTGCGTGGTGCAGCCAGGGCCAGGGCAGTGCCTGTGTGCTCCCCCAGCCTGGCAGCAGCTCTGCTCCTGGGGATGCTCAGCTGGTGCATCAGGGATGCACTGTGGTGGTGCCTGTTGAGCATTTCCTTCTGCTTGTTTGTGATCACTGTGAGCTGATGAGTAGATGGATGGTAATTGCTAAAAGCTGGCTGTGCAGGTTGTGTGCTCCGTAGCCCATTAGTTTGCAGTGAGCCTCAGCAAGGCCAGGGTGGAGCCCATCACCCCAGCCTCGAGACTGAAATGTCACAGCTCATTGGCTTCAGGAGGAAGCTGCGGTGTCCTACTGAGCAGGGTGCCCTCATCCTTCTCATCACAGGAGCTGCCAAACCAGAACTCAAAGAGCAGAAGCGCTTTGTGCATGACATTGACAGCGGATTATCTGTGTGATTGTGCTTCTGCTCTTAATTCACCCTACGCTTTGCCAAAACACCAGCCTGATGCCACAGCTTTTCACTGTGGTGTGACTCCAGTGGCTTCAGTGGGATGGAGTCTGATGGCCATGATAGCAGGGGGATAACCAGCCCCATCACCTGGAGATGGGGCATCGAACTTAACAGTGAGAGTTCCCCCTTGGAGCTGCCTAGGGCTGAATGTTCCCAGTGGACAGCAGCCTTTGAGCAGGAATAAAGCCCTGCTGAGCAATTCAAGAAAAGTTAGACTACTCTGTCATTTAAATTAGGTGACTAAGAGCAGACCACTTCTGGAGCCAAGGCACCTGCCTGCTGTGCCTGTCACCACGGCTAGATGTCTGCTGTTGAACGTGTCATTGAGGGCAAGGACTGAGCTGGGAGCTCAGCACTGCCTCTGCTGCAGATGATGGGGAGGTTGCATAAAGCAGGAGCTTGTGCTTCTCCTTTGCGGGGTTTTGCTTCACTGCACCAAAATTCCCACTCTACAGTGCTCAAAAACTTTACCAAACCCAAGTTAACATTTGTTTGCCACATTGCTGCAGGACATTCTAAAGCAGAAGGACCTTGAGAAAAACCTGTGGAGCTTTTTGAGAAACCTCTTTGTCCTCTTCCTGGCTGAACTTTCTCCAGGTTAATCTCAGGCTTGGTTCGATTGAGGGGGGGAAGGGGCAGGCTGGTTCTTATCTGTATAACACTTTGAGACCTTGGCTTTCTTCCAGTGATGAAGGATTTGTGTATCACACCTTCGTATTGCCCACACCAGTACGAGCTTTGGTGCCCATAGCAATGCCCCAGGGAACTGGGAAGCAACTTTCACTGAACATCTCCCTGGATGAAGCCTGACCTCTGGAAATCTGAATTTTCTTTACCTTTGGTGACTGGGAAAAACTGAGAACTAGTGCTTTATTTAAATATATACTTCTGTACCATTTTTTAAAAATGAGTGTTTTTGAAGTTTCACTGAAGATGTTGTCACTGTAATCATTATATTTCTATAGAGATTATAATGACTCCTTTTGAAGAGTTAGTCTCAGTCAGTCAGTGCTTAATTCACATATCAATGACTCCATAAACCCTAAATGCATAAATCTGCTGAAAATGCTCGAATCTATTGTGCTAATGAATGCTTGCAGGGGCTCATCATTGCAGAGATAATTCACTTAAGCAGCTGCCCCTATGAGGGTGGGTGGTCAGTGATGGCAGAGGCGCCTCATCTCTGTGAGGCAGCTGAAGGTTTTATAACTGAGCCATGCTCAGGGTGAGCATTAGAGCCCAGTCACTCTTTTTGGTTGATTTGCTCCAGACTATTTCATATGCAGCCCATCAGTCCGACCCTCGGAATCTTTCCCATCATGTGGAGAGAGCTGGGCATCATTTCTGTGTGATGGTGGGGTGGGTGGACCCAGTTGGTGCAGAAATCATGATGTCACTTTGTTCAGAGTGAACTGGTTAAGCCATAGCTGGTTATTAAGCCAACAATGGCAGTAGCTTCTAACCAGTTATTAGAGTGTTTGCAAACCCTTCCTCCTGCTGCTGCAAAACACTGGGCACCTCTTCTGGCTGACTGCAATCTGTCTAATGACGCTATTGTAAACCAGTCCTAGGAGTTTGTCCTTTAGTTTAATAAATGCATAATCCCTATGGAAAACTGGAGACCAGTAGAAAACAGTGCCAGAATCCCCTGGAGCAGCGGGAGGGTGGACAGCTGCCAAGGAGATAGGTGGGAAAGGCTCTTTCTCACTGCACGTCATCGTGGCAGTCAAGTGATGCAGGTGTATAATTTGAGTATCCCCAAAGCACTCGGCCCTGAGAGGTGTCTGTCAATCCTGCTTGTCCTTTCAAGTGGGCCAGTTCACTGGCAGTGTTTTTCTCTCGCAGTCCAAGGGGATTTATACAGCCATGTTTTGAAACCTTTTGATGTGGGGGCCTATAATGGATCCCTAATTGCAGCAGCATAACAGGTGCCACAAAAAAAATGCCATCCTCTTTTTTTGTAGAGTCTAATTTGATTTAAAGCAGTGAAAGAGACACTGAGCATTGCTCATATGCGCTGGCGGGCTGTGTCTCTCCTCCTCGTGGCTACCGCAGAAATGGGTGCAAGCTCAGTGTATGGCAGCACATGAGCCACTGGAGAGGCTGCTAGTGCCAGCCGGACGCGGTGCCTCCACCGAGTTCCGACTGCCGGGGCACAGGGAAGCCCACTCGTGTGCAGCCATCCCCGCGGGGACTGCCTTTTCGGGGCCATGGGCTACCCTGCTGCCGAACAGGGCTGGCTGCTTGTGAGGACTGTGCCCACTTGCACTGCCCTCCCCGGCCGTGCTTCAGGGCCACCCTTCGCCCGCGGGCTCCCGCACAGCTCTTCCCGCTGGGCGGCAGCAGCCCGGTTCCTCCGGCATCGCTCCTTTGGCAAACACCCTGCAAACCGCTCAGCCGCCCCTCTCCACATCCCCGGCCCTGCCTGCCCTTCCCCTGGCAGCGGCACCGGGGGCCGGCGGCAGCGATTCCCCCCCGATGAGCCGCGCAGGTGTCGCAGGCTGTCACTCCAGCCCGGGCTCCGGCGCACACCCCGATGGGCTTGCGTGTGCCGTGTGACCCTTTAAGAAAGCCTTTACGTCCCGTTTCCCCAGGGGAGAAAACAAGAAGGCAAGTGGAGCAGATGTAATTCCGCAGTGCTGGGCTGACTGTGTGAGTATGTCAGCGGGAAGCTGGGATTTATCCAGGGTGAAACAAGGAGGAACTGCCTGGGGGTGCGCTTCCCTCCGCCGCGGGGTTTGTGCCACTGGGAAGGCAGAGCTCCCACTGGGATGTGTGGGTGTCCCGGCTCCCAGGGTGCTCTTGCAAAAACCTGGAAATGCTGGAGCCAGAACCTGAAAGTAAAAGATTTGCTTAATTGCCTCTATCTGCTCCAGCATCAAAAATCAGTGAGGCAGTGTTGGACCTGTGGAGACAAAACCGACTTCCTTCCAACTTGGGAAAGAAAGGCTTCGGGTTTACAGTGTTTCCCTACCTCCACGTGCCACTACATCACACAAATGCGTGCTGTAGTTGTAACCTGTCTACACGTGCTTGCAGAGAGATAGCTGTGTTCACACACGTGTGTGTATGCAGGGGACAGCAAAGGACCCCAAGACATCCCATCTCCCTTCATTCCAACTCTTGCAGTGAACATTTCACCCTCCTATAGTGTTTCTCTCTGCTGCTTTCCTTCTGCAATGCTCTAGCGCCAGCAGGATGAGGATTAAAGCACAAAATAATTTTTTTATTTTACTCTCTGAATAATGTTCATGAGAAATCTGCTTCTGAGTCTGAAAGTCACTGGAAGTCAGTCTGACTCTGCCCAACAAATCTTGCAGGAATGGAAGCAAACCATGATACAAACTTAAGACTCAACTTTTCTCTGCCCTGTGGAAAGGGATGAAATCCGGCACTTGCAGAGGCACGAGAGTAAAAAGTAGAGATTGCAGAGACCCACATTCCTCAAGGACCTGACCGCCCAGACCCTACTGCTCACATGCCCAACAGCCTGCCTTGGACCACTTTGTACCTCTCTGCTGAGATGGGGTCAAACCTCAAGGCAGCACAGGCGTGGCTTTATCCCTGACCCCACAGAAAAATCCTTCAGGAAATGTTTTAAGGTTCCTGCAGCATCAAACACACAGTGGCACTGCTGAGATTGAGCAATTGGCATCATCTGCACCAGCGCCTAGCTGGGCAAACCCTGCCAACCTCTCTCCTCTTTCACCAGCAGATGTAGTTTAATTTGACCTAATGCTACTGACACTGTTTTGAGGACACAACATGCCCTACAAGTCACAGCACAGCCTTGGTATGCAGAAAGTTCCAGTTCACATCCCTTCTAGGACTGAGCCAGACTCGTTTCTGTAGAGCTGAGGGTGTGCTACAGTCTGGTGTGAGTTGGAAAGCTGCAAGATGGATGGAGCTCTCAGTGCTGTGTCAATGCAGCCCTCTCAGCTGTGCCACCGCGGAGCTGGGCTCTCCAGGGAGCACTGTTCCCACTGCCTGGGCACTGTCCTGGAGCCAGCCCTGCAGTTTGCAGTGGTGCCTGTGTCCCTGCTGAGCACATTGTTGTGGGCACAGCACCCACACCACCCCAGGGATGGGGTCCCCACCCCAGAGCCTGGGACTCTTGGCTGCTTCTCAGTGCTGACAGTGTCACATGAGTCTTCCACTGCCACTACAGGAAAGAAAGAATAATTTTTAAAATAATTTTGAGCTCATCAGAGGCGAGTGAGTTGAGGTCTCTGTCTGTTTCTATGGAGCCCCACATGAGTTCCTGGCTCCTGGTGGCTTTCAGCAACATCTCTTCCCAGAGGGAGACTTTTTCCCTTCTCCCTGCAGGGAAGAAGCAGCTCCTTCCTCAGAACCCAGCTGCTTCAAATGCTCGTCCCACGCACTGAGCAGCACTGCAGAGCTCTGCCTTGGCCATGCAGATGGACACCTTGGAGCTGGGCGGTCCCAGAGGGAGATACAGCACTGATGGCAGGCTGGTGCCATGCTGGGGGACATCCCTCTTGCCTGATTTCCCAGGCCAGCAGCCACACTGAGGAATCTGATGGGGGAAAGGGAGAAATCTAGTTATGATTCAACTAAATTTTAAATTTTTCAATGTGTTGTTTTGTTTTGTTGGGGTTTTTTTTAAGTATTTTACATGAAATCTTGCCTGATCTTTCCTGCCCGTCTCCACTTTTTACTTTCATTGCGTGGTTAGAACTGGACAGCAGGAGGTGGCAGGTGATACCTGGTGTCCTCTTTGGTGTCCCCCGTCTTGCAAGCATACCTTGGCAGCCAGACCATCACCCAGATATGTACAAAGTTGCCCAGCCAGAGGTGGCTGCCTGGCCTTGCACCAGGGACTGCTTTGTTGGCTCCAAAAGGGATACTGGCACCATCCTCCTAGGGCAGTGCCTGGCAGGCTTGCTGGAACCACAGAGCTTTGCTCTGAGTCAGGCTTCAGTCCTCTCTCATGCAGGAATTTGGATTTTGGTCCATAGCTAGCAGCTCCCCAGAAAAGCAAACATAGATGTGTTTAAATTAACCAGACTCCAAGGGCATTGACTCTTCTGCATTGTTTTCTAATCAGCCATTTGAGACACATTTTCTTGGAAGATGTGAATGAGGATTAGAGAAGATGACAGTAAGGTGTGTAAATCCTCTCTCTCTATGATTGCAAAATAGCAACAGGAGCAGTAAATCACATTTTAAGTCCTAGCACAAGTATCTTGCCCAGTCTGCTAAAACATCAAAGGATAAACAATGAAGCCAAATTTGTATTGCTTCTGTGGCTACGGCACATTTTGTCTCCCGCATTTTAATTGCCTCTCTGGCCTCATCTGCTAGACTGATGTTTAGAAAATTTGTCCTCGTTGTGATTATCTTTGTACCACATCGCAGAGGAATGTCAGTCATCTCCTCCTCTTTGACCTATTAAACACTTGTCTCTAATACATTATTGACTTTTATCAGATTGAAAGAATATAAACAACAAGCCTTTTTGATTTGCCTTTCTAAGTTTCTCTGTTCCTTCTCTATTAGGCTTTTGTTGTTTTTTTCACAGTCATATTCTGACACGCAATTCACGCTCCACTCAAGCTGCAGTTGTGGGTTCTGAGTTACTCAGTACAAGTGCAGTTTGGTTTCAGATTTACTACACACCGCATCACCTTGTACAACCCACGGTGCTATGGCACTGCACCAAGATGAAAATAATCTCCCCCACAAGCTATGACTCAGGTCATTATGTGCAAACCAATAATTGCACTGGTGTAATTTATTGAATCACAGCCTCCAATCTCTCCATGCCTTCAACAGCACTGATACGTGAGGATAGTCCTCATCCCTGTGAGCAGCCTCTCCAAAGTCTAAGGCCTGACTCTGCTTCAGCTTGGTACTCCCAAAGTATTTCTTATATCTGTGAGGAGCAGGTGGCATGAAGTTAGTATGGATTTGCCTCATGCCCAGCAGCTTTGGTGGGAGTGCAGCTGGCAGACAGTGGACACTTTTGGGAAGTCCTGTCAGACTGAGTCAGGCTTTCACATGTTGTGGAGTCCAGTGGCAACAGAAAAAGCCAAATAGATGTGTAAAACCTGACCTTGAAAAGCCAAGCACCAGAATACATTGTAGAAAGTTAGAACTGCAGTAGCAATTATTCATATTTACCTGCTGTGTTGTCTGTCAACAACTGAGGGACATCTCTGGATGGCCCGTGCACCTGACAGCATTTGAATACAATGGTCAATAGCCAAGATCTCTCAGTAAGATAAAATGCAGGACTTGGCCTTGGATGTTGACCAGGACAAATTAATGCATCCTGTTTGGTTCTGGTCACAGGCCTACTGCTGAGTCACAACCCGTATCACATCCTTGAACTCTACTGACCCGTGCTGTGGACAGATAAGCAGGATAAAGCCATGGAAGGCGAGTCGTGGAAAAATCATTACTTGGGACAATGGTCTGTGCTCCATTTTTCTAGTTCACATAGAGGTCTTAAAGAAAATAGGGTGTGAAACCAATGCAGGTATCTGTACTTCTGCTTCTTAGGAGGCAGAGCTGACTCTTGGTGAAGGCACACCCTGGGTTCAATGTCTTTTTACAACAAAGGATGTAAGGTCTGGACCAAGATCTAACAGTGCTGATTGGTGTCCCCCTGCCCACGTCTGCTGCAGGAACAGCGAGCGCCCAGAGCCCTCCCACCTCCCACCAGCAGCTGCACAGCCCCTGCCAGGAATCCTTCCCCATCGCCGCCGCGTGTCGTGCAAACACACGGCAATGTTGACACAACCAGCTGCCGGTGTATGGGCACGAGTGGCTCCCGCGCGGATCCAGCGAGCGCGGTGCCAAGGACTCCGGCTGTGCCAGCAGGCACCGCCAGCAGAGGCTGCACTTAGCTGAATCCACTTCTTTTTGTAGGCACTCGAGAGTCTTGTTGTGCCTCAACACACCAACCCTACGCAGGTTCCCAAAGAGGTGTAGGAGGTTGGCAGTCACATCCTGCCCCCAACCTCCTCCCTGCAGCCCCTCTCTTTTCATACATCCTCCATCGCTGGATTTTCCCTGGGAGAGGCTACAGCACTCATGCTTCTTGGAATTGAGTGGCTTTTAATCCCAAGACAGAAAGCAAAGTGCACTAAATTTAGGGAGACTTTTGGCTCTACCTCCAGGAAGATTTAACACACCAGGTCTGTTAGGCAAAGGCTTTCTCGTGTTCAGGCTGAACTAGTGCATATTTGAAATTGTTACTGGTGTGGACAGCTAATTCCCTGCTTCCCAGCATCACATTGGTGGTTCCCACATCTGCTCCCCTGGGGGGTCCATGGTTTGCGAGAGGCCCCTAGAGATGGTGGAGAGCAGAAGATGCAGCACTGAGGGGGGAGGAAGAGACAGGAATATTATACATTTTGTGAAGAAAAACAAGTAAAGACAGCAGAGGAAAAAAATGAAAATAGCTGTCAGAAATAAAAATCCTTTCAGCAGAGGAAAGAAGACAGATGGGAAGGCAAAGAGAAACAGTGAACAAAGAAAGAAATGCAGAGAAGTCAAGGAGAGGTTGGGGGAAGGCTGTGCAATCATTTGGCACCAGCTCCTTGCATTAGTTCCCTGAAAATTGTGTGAAGCGGGGGTAGAGAACTGCAGATTACTGGAGTGTAGCACCACAATATCGTGGGCTGGCCACTAAATTACCATTCAGAGAGTCTCTTGGCTTAGCCTCGCTGCTGCCATGAGAAGGAGCGGGATGTAAGCTGAAAAACAGATCATGGAAAATAGGGTTGAGGCTAGAAATTCCATTATATTCTTGGCACTTTGACATTTTTCCTCCCCTTTTGTGAAATCTCAAGGGAGCGCTGCCTACTCTTGCAATAATAATAATTAAAAAAAAGGTAGCATATGAGTTGGCATGGTAACCTCATCTGCTAAGTAACTAACATGTAGGATTTGCTTTTTGATCTAGAATAATAATGTCAACAGCCCCCAGGAAGACGCTTCTTTGTGACTGACTGCCTATTGTCACCTGGATTTCATGCTTCACTCATGCTCGGTGGCCTTGGTGAGACTCACTGTGGTGCAGGAACTGACCTGTGCTACTCTGACACCAAGACACGCATTTGCTGGCTTCTTTTGTTACACTCTTCAGGCCAGCACTATTTGGACATATCCACATGCTGGTTTACATTTAATCACTGTAATTCTTAGACTTTCCTGAAAGGTCAAAGTGTTTCAAATGTTCCCATGCTGGGAGCATTGGACTGCTGCCCAACATGGCCACCAGTAACTCCCAGTAACTCCTGCTCCTGAGCCTTCCCTGCCCATGGGAACAGGCCAGGAAGCTCCAGTGCTCCTGCTGAGCCTCTCTGGGCAGGACAGACCTCCTCAGAGTGATGCTGGCCAAGAGACGTTCCCTTTAGTGCCTCCAAATGGGGCATGTGCACTGCTACCCTGGAGAGCCGAGGTGTGGAGAGATCAGTGGAAGCAGCAGCAACACAGGGAACAGAAGAAGTGGAAATTACTTCTTGTTGACAGTTTAAAAAGATGGGGGAAAAAAAAAAAAAAAAAGAAGCAGCCTGGTGCTTTATTTTGCCCATGTTTATGGCTGAGGATTAGCTGTACGGTTGGACTCCAAACACCTGTGCCCCTCTGAGCCTCCACCCAGGGCAGGTTCTCCAAGAGAAACATGTACAAAATGCCCAGTGCAAAGAAAAAGGGCTGCCTGTGAGGAGCGGGAGTGGTGAGATCCTGGACCAAAATGGAATTGCTCCTTTTCTACCTGTATTTTTATGTCCCTGCAGATGGCTTTCCTTCTGGGCCTGATGAGGGGACTGTGCCCATCCTGGTCCAGGAGCTGGTGAGCTGCAGTTGTCCTCATCAGGGCCCAGGGAAGAAAGGTAAGGGCGAGGGCATAATCCAGAGAAAACTTTGCATTCTGTGGCATGGCTGCTCCTGAGTGCTGGCTTCTCTTCTCACTTCTTGTTTTAGATTCCCGCATCCCTCAGCTCTTCCTTTTCATGGGTCCCACGTAGTTTATTTTTGTCCCAATGTACAGACACTGTCATACTGCTGTAAAGATGACTTGGATCAGGGTGGCTTGCTTTAAAAGACCACAAATTGGGCGATACCAGTTCTGGCCATAGGTCCATCCAGCCCAGCACCTTGTCTCTGAAGGGCATCATAAATGAGTGTACAGAGAAAAGCAAGAAGAAAATAGATACATCAGATACTCCTCCAGCCTCCAACCATTTTTGGCTCAGGGCTTCCTGAGCTAAACATGGTTTGCAGTGTGCATGTAGCAACATTCTGTAGGTTCCTTTTCCAGGAACTTCTCCAGCTTCCTCCTGAATGCATGCAGACTCTTAGCATCCAAAACATCATCAGCAAGGGGTCCCATAAGGCCTTCTGCTCTCTGAAGAACAACTTGCTTTTGCTTGTTTAGAAGCTGGGCTTCGCTTTGAAGCAGGCTTCAATTTCTGCCCCTAATTCCTGTACCAGTAGAGACAGAGAATATTTCCTTCAATGTACAGGAGAAAACAGTTTCAAAAGACACTATTAATTACTGTGTGACCTGAACAGTGAGCTATACGGCCCCAGTGACACTGATTTCAATTCAGTGCATCTAAGCAGCACCAAGCAGGTCACATGCCAGCCCTGTGTGCTCTCCACAGCCTTTGCAAGCTCCATCCTTGATGATAAATTAACACAACTGCAAAAAAGGACAAGTTGTAGGGTATCCAAACCCTTTCTGGACCAGAGTTTGCCCAGTTCTTCCAACGTATCAGCTGTTACAATACAAGATACACCTTCCTGCACTCCTTACCTCACTTGCAACCTGCGTCTGCCACTGCCTTAGCACAGCTGCATGTTACTAACAGCGTGCTGGCTTTGCAATCCCAAAGAGAGCATGGTGAGTGCAGAGATACCTGAGTGAGTTTTAAACGAGTGAACTCTGTTCCTGTTAGTAGTGGCCAGCAGCTAACCCCACCAGGCTGCAGTATCCTTGAGCCCCTGTGTTTCTGCCTGGCACAGCATCCAGTGCACATGGGCTGGGGAGATGCTTCCCCCAGCCTGCCCCAGGGGATTCCACTGATGCCCAGCTCTGCTCTGCCCTTTCAGGGCTGCTCCAGATCCAGTGGGTTCTCATCCATACACCATCACTGAGGGTCTGCTACAGGGTAATTCAGCCTCAGCCTCCTGTTGGGGAGGGTGGCTTCATCCATGAGGGCATGTGGTGTTTTCCAAATGCGGGCCCATGCCTCTCTGCAGGCATCTTTTAAATGTGAGGGATGTCTGGTTTAAAGATTTTCATAGCACACAAAGCTATTTAAAATAACTGAGTGCTAACCTCCTCAAAGGAAGATTTATAAAGATTTGCATCCAGCTCCCAGTGGTACAATAAAAATATATCGTACTTTAGGTAAATGCTTTGCTTAGAAGAGTCCTAATAAAATCAATGATCCTTTTTTTTTTTTTTTTCTTTAAGTGAGCAACAAGCTCTAAGGCCCTTTATTTCCTTCACTGATCAGTGACTTAGAAATATTCCTCAGTGCAATCTCTTCCCTATAGAGCCCCCTTTATATTTTCTGTCTGTGCTGGAGAAACAGGCTATCAAAAGCCAAAAGCAGATACTGCACAAATATTTCACTTACTTTTTATAGTATCTAGAGAAAGTGTGAGGCACTCAGGGTTTTCTGAGAGTTGTTTCAGGGTTTCCAGATGAGCTCTGTAAATGCAGGATGATGAGGCTGTGTTTATACCTTGCGTGGGTGGCAAACCCTCTGGTACCCGACTCCTCACCAGAGCTGTGAGGTGATCCTGTCTTGCGATCCCGCAGCATCACCCCACTGCGGAGCAGCCACATGCACAGCAGAGCAAGGGTCCAGCAGCAGCCCTCTGGGAAGTGGTAAGCAGAAGTGGGAACAGCACTGGGACGCTGCCGGCAGACTGGGTGGTGGCATGGATTCGGTAACCTGGAGCAAAACGTGGGCTAGAAACAGAGGGGTGAAGAGCGTGCTTTATGTTCCTCTTGAGAGGATCACGTTGCAATGCAAGGAAAACGATCATGACTTGTTTGTATGGGTTCTCCTCCCGCCGCTCGTGTGCAATCTGTGCTCTCGCTCGGTGCTGGGGCTCGCTGTGTCACCGTGGGTGCCACACACCCTCCACTGGTGACTCAGGGATGGTGGGAGAGGCAAACAAAAGGAAGCTCGACTCTATTCTGTGATTTTTTTTCCTTCCTCAAGGGAGTAAAGAGGCCGCAGGCAACCAGGCTGTGCCCAAAGCCCCATCACTGCCAAGGGAGGGAGTGAGGGAGGTGTCAGACCTTGGGGATGGAGACAGGCTGCTGATGGGGCATTCTGGCAGGGACTTCTGCTGTGCAGGTAACCTGTGAAACAACTCTGCCGAGGGACTTTACATCTAATTTTGTCTGAGCAAGAGATCATCCTTCTCTTTGCATGGGGCATCTGTAAAAAACCAGAGTGTAACTGGCACTGGGCAGCAAAGGGCCCCACTGAAGAGGAGTCATTAAAGGCATATTATTTCTGGAAGGTGAGAAGTGATATAAAGTGGGTGAAATCCCTTCACAACTTTTTTTTTTTTTTTTGGTGTGTCACTAAGAGCTCCTTAAGGTTATTATTTAATTGGTGCTAATGATAAGTAAATACTGCTGATCAGATGATGGTTTACAGCTGAAATATGTGAGCCAACAAAACTCCTTAACTATGGTGGATGGTAGCATTGCTGTTTTCTCCACAGCTGTGTGCAGTAATTAGTAAAGCAAACCAACAAAGAAGCATCTCAGAGGCCCTGATTTTGTACTTTGGAATAGTGTTAGAGTGAGGTGAGTTGTGATGCTGCTTGTTTTCTTGTGGGTGATGGTCCTTGGCCCTTTTGGAGACCAGGCTGTTTTTTCTCTGACCTTCTGGAAGGGTAGGAGGAGCCAGAGGGAAGGAGAACTGAAGCTAAATGCTGGGTGTGTGTACATAAAGATGCTGAAAGCTTTGATGTGAAAGGGCAGCTGGAACAGAGGACCTTGGGGTGAGAAAACAAGACTTTCTGTTTTGCTTTGTGTTAGGGGCATGAGGATGATGTTGAAATGTCAGGTTGTACACATTTTGGTGCCTGTTCATCTGCATGAAAATGAATTTGCCGTAGAATTTTGCTTACTGCTGCCAATATACTTACTCTGGACTTTATTTCAGAGTGACTACTTCTTCTCTTCCTCAAGCCAAATGTTTTACCAAAGATGCTCAGAATGTTCTGTGAAAGAGCCCAAGGAACAGATTTCCTGGCTGAAAGAAACTGGCAAGGCTCCTCAGAAGTCAGGCAATATTGGGAGACAATAATTTTGGACTGCTGTTGAAAAGCTTACAGATCTGTAAACTATTGCACAAAGTTGTCTAGCAATATTGTTTTGTGAAGTTATGTAAGTTTGCAATAGAAAACGTTCTAAAAATTGGTTCTCTTTGCTTTCCTAATGCTATACCAGGAGACAGAAGTCAAAGTAACATCAATGCTCCAATTCAAAGGCAAAAAGGTGAGGGTTTTTAGGATTCTATTTAACACTTTACAGATAGATAAAATTAGGCCTTTTCTTTGGCCGTATGAACAGCTGAGACCCTTTTTATTACAATATCATTAACACTGAGTGTTGTGAGGTTTGACACAGGATTGAGGCAGCTCAAAGCCCAAAAGCTGTAATAAGGAGGCTGTAGCAAGCCAGAAAGTTCAGGCAGCATGTAAGGGCCTTGCTGGTACTGCAGGAATCGTCTTGCTTGAGATCAGTTTGGTTCTGATGCTCCTGCTGAGCTCCAATCCACCCCCTAGTCGTCCTGACACATATCCCACCTGCCAGACGCAGAGCTTCTCTCTGCCAGGCAGTCCTACAATGGGCAAATGCTTTTTATTTTCTCAACCTGTTCCACTACAAAATCATTGACGTCTTTGCTTTTATATGGCATACGTTATATATGACACTAGGCGGGTTTTCACTTGGGGTTTGCCTACAACAGGGTTTGTTCAGAGACCCTTTTGCCCAAGTTTTGTAGGACACACCCACGACAACTTTTCCCTCCCCTGCTGCTCGTACAGCTGTGTGTGGACCTGTGCACTGTAAGATCTGAGCAGTTTTTGTTGTGCCTGACCACTTTATTCTGAACATCTGCTGCAGGCATTCGTGATAAAAGCTATGTCACTGCTGTTGGCTGGATTTACCTTTCCTTTAACACTCTGACCTGTGCTTAGTGCACTACTGCTGAAGAGCTGCAGCTTGGTGCTGGAACTCCACTACTGATAGTGGAAAAAAAATAACCACAAAAGTGCTATCTGCAGTGAATGAAGCTACCAGATTTAGGAAAACTGCTGCAAAGCTAAGTAAACGCATCAGAAAATCTCAAGAATCCTGTTTCTAGGAGATCGTTTGAGGACAAACCGACTTTTTTTCCCTCTGATTTTAAGATTTTGTTTGCTGCTAGCTGCTTCAAACTAGGTTGCTGGTATGCTGTTGCATCCTGTTTATCACTCAGGACATGAATGTTGTTAGATAAGCCCAGATCACTGACCTTGCTGTCCAAACCTGGAATTGTTGTTGCCATGAGAAAGGTCAATTCCTTCCAAGGAGTGAGAATTTGTTCCAGCACAGGGAAGGAGAAGCATTTGGTCTTGTAACACAGTAACAGCACTGAACATTTCTTGGTGTCTGGATGGTTCCACTAGATTAAGATAACTAAATATTTCTAGCTTATCACAAATCTTCAGCCTGAAAGAGAGAAACAGGGGTAACATAGGAGAGGTCTATGAAATGACAGGAGGCAATGGGAGAGTTCAATGTGCAAGGGTCATACCCTTTCTCTTGTCAGTATGAGAACTGAAGATCATCAAGTGTAATTAACAGGAGGTTGCCTCGAAATGTAGAAGAGGTTAATTTTTTCCACACAGTTGATCTGTGAATTGCGTTGCCAGGGGATGTAGATGAGAGAATTTTACAAGGACTCACAAAGTGAGTAGGTAGTCAAGGAAAAATAAAATCCACCGAAGGCAGTTAAATACGAGGGTGGTTTTCTGGCTCAGTAAAACCATAAATCGTCGGTGTTTGGGGTGGGAAATGAAAGTAGTACACCTGGGGGAGGAGAGGGAGAGGAAATAAATCACTCTATGCATGCTCCGTACCTGTGTTCTTTCCCTAAACATCTCTTGTTGGCTGCTGTTGGAGCCAGGACGTTGGGCTGGATGGACCTTCCGTGTGACCTGTTGTGACTGCTCTGGTGTTGGACAACATCTGCCATATGAAGTCTCTGCTGTGTCAAAGACTTTCTGAGAGCCAGTATGAAATGGTCACATAATAGCTGCTGTTCTTCAATTTGTTTAAAGGATGTGGAAAACATGGTCAATGAAAGAGCAGGACAAAACCCAAGCTGCATTGGAAGCCTGTTCTTGACAATGTTGTGGGCTTTGCCCAATGCTGATTTGCCAGAATAGTTGCCTTGGAACAGGCAACAGCATGTTTTTGTCTGATTGTTGCTGTAGTTTAAACTTGCTGAGGAAATTTTGAATTTCCCCATGCTTAGGGGTAGATTCCCTGGTTCAGCTGAGGAGATATTTCTTTGTTTCAAAGATTTCTTTACAGAGCTGCTGAGAGAAAATGGCAGGAGTATTATGGCGTGTTGCTCTGCAAGTCTGAACTTTGTTGGCAATCACTCCGAAATCCTCTAAGGTGATATTTGCTCATGATTAATGTAAAATTCTACCTTTATGATGATAAAAGTGAATTTTGATTCGAGTAATATCTGTTCAACATCATGAATTAAAAGGTGTCCTTAAAGTATTCTTTGTCCTTCATAGACAGAGTATTTCCATGTCAGTGGTGATTGAGACACTGTGGTTGCAGCTTGTGGGTCTCTGAGGTTTGGGAGGGATATCACACACCCCTTGGTGCTTGATGCCTCATGTTCCCGGGCAAAGCTGTCAATAATATTTAGCTTTTTCTCTAGCTGATCTTTTGCAGCTTCAGTCTGGAACATACTTTTCATCAGTCTTTTTCTTCTCTCTATTAATAGAGATGGAAATCAGAGCAGTCTGTTTATTTTCATGAGGACTTCTCCTATGGTATTTTGACATAATTTTTGCCTTTTCTCTCCTATCCTTAGGAAATCACAAAACTGCAATATTTACATGCATGTGCCTGGCATACATTATTGAGAACTGGATCCCATGTGGATAAGTTGTTTGAGGGCTGGAGTTCAAGTTTTCTTGTGCGTCTTAGAAGTTTTATTTATTTGCTTTTTACACTATTACCTGGGGGGCAGGAGAAGAATTTGGGTTCCTGGCAGTACTGTCCAGAGCTGCCTTGTGTACTTATGCAAGCTCTTTGTAATGATGAGAAAATTTTTCTGGTAATACATATTTCACATTTAATTTTTCTTGGGGAGAAAAGTGAGAAGTTGCCAGTGATATGTTGGCAAAGTTCCCGTCTTTATTTCTAATGTATGAAAGAGTTCCCTGTTGTTGATGCCCACTGATGTTACTTAGTTCATTGTTATCTGTCCTTACTCATGCAGCCACCCCGTTCGTGGAAGGTTTGATATTGGAACCTCGCTGTAACAGAGTCTTTGATGACATGACAGCACTTGTCTCCATTTTCTGTCTGCACCCCTCTTGCTTAGGGGTACTGCTGGAGGATTCCCAACAGCATAGTCCATGTCAAGGGTCTTGCACCTGTTGCTGGTCTTTGTGTCTTGGTGTCGCTCAGAGGCAGGGCAGTGTCTCCTCTTCCTCCAGCCGGCGTGTCTCAAAGGTTCATCGCTTCCTTGTTCTTCAGTGGGGTGCAGCCTGCTCCTGCCTGTCCGTGCTCCCTGGTGCTGAGCAGGTCACTGCTATCTCCACCTCGCTGATGACTCGAGCTGGATCTCCAGCTGGTGTTCCTGCAGGTACAGGAGAACTGATCTGCAACCAGTCTGTTTCTCCAGGCCTGCTCTTCATTGTACGGACTTCTGTTTAGGATCAGTCAGTAGGGGACCACTAACTGGTTCAAGGATCATAAATAGCCATCAGAATGCTTTTTTTCTCCATTTAAGAGATATCTCCTGACAGGCTGAGTTGTCAGCCTTGTCCTCTGTTTAGAGCCTCCAATCCTCATCTGCATTTCTAGGCCCGAGAAATCAGTTTTGCCCAGCCTGTATACTTGTACTTCCTAAATCCCTGCCACTGTCAGGTCAGAAATCCCCTTGGTCCTATGCACTCTGAGTACACTGAGAAGAGGCTGAGGCATCTTGTACTGCAATGAGTTGAGGTTTAAGTCCTGTGTGCTCCTTTCTCTTACACTTATGTTAAGGGAAGTAGCAAAGAATGTGCGAAGTTAAGGAGAAATGGGCACTCAGTCATCTTTTTTTTGTGAAGATGGTACAAAAATTGTTTTGTTTCTTCTTTTTACATTAGCAATTCAGGTCTTGTCTACCCTGTTTGTTTTTTCTTCACTGGAGAATTAATACTATTATGACAGTGCAAGTAAAAGCTGATGAATTTCAACTCGAATTGCTTTTCCTACAAAATGTTTTAAGCAATCTGTATTTAGCTAACATTTATCTAACTACACTCCCAACCAACAGTTGGAAGAAAAGAAAATCTTTGCAGTTCAACACCTCCTCCTCTCCCCATTTCACTAGAAGCTGCAAAACCTCCCACTCTACTTCTCTAGATCTTCCGAGGAGACCTCTGCCAAAACACAACTTGATGTTGGATTTTTTTTTTTTAGGTATGAAAAGCAGAAAACAAAACACTTCCAGCTTCTCATACACAAAGAATCAGAACAGGGCATAAGTCCAACTTGTTTCCCTTCCTATATTTCCTGAATGTGTACTCTCCCAGAGGCAACCAAGGCTCTCTGCTACAGCTCTATCCACCAGCCTTGCTGAGGCTCTCTGTATCAGGCTATCTCCAGTGTGACCCTATTTTTAGGGTGGACATCAAAATAGGGACTTTCCCAGGCTTCTGAATGTTTGGCACAAAGGAGAGACTGTCTTTGTGAGCCTGAGACAAGCTCCTCAGTGATGACACCAGCCTACAGTGAAGACTCTGGTTCTTCCTTGTAGGCATTGTTTCTACCAGCATTAACCATTTCTCATGCAATTTGTGGGTGTAAAGGGGTTTTTTTTGAAGTAGAGCATGAACAGGCCCAAGGCTTTCCCTGGAGGTGGCAGGCAGGGAACATCTGCCCTACAGTCTCCTGACAGCATCAGGGAGAGGCTGTACTGAAGTGAAATGGGCTGTGCTTTGGGAACTGGCCTCCTGTTCCACTGTGGCCAAGGTGTGCATGAAGGAAAAGGAAGAGGCTCCCAGCCAGCCTGTGGGTGAGGTCCCAGCTGGGACAGTTGAATGAGCCCTGTGTAATATCCCCGGCTGGTGTGGGGCAATGCCTCTGCCAGGGTCACTGGGCAGTCTGCAGGGCAGCAGCTGGCACATGCCAGGCCAGAGCCAGCAGCAGAAAACTGGAATAGTAGTCGTTTTAAAAGAGGTTCTTTTTCCTGTCTAGAAACTCATTTCCTTAAAACCTGCTGATCAGCTGGGAAACTTCACTGCAGGCTGCTAATCCCTAACAGCAGCCAAGCTATTTTCCTACCATGCATGAGAAGTTAGTGAAGTCCGTTCCCATTGACATCTAGGCAGTGTCAGCTCCAAGAAGACCTTCAAAATCTCTTCTTTTTTTTTTTTATCCACAAGTTTCATTACCTATAAGACCACAGCTTCCAGGAAGGCTGTTACCTCTTTCCAGACTTTACCTGCCACAAGTAAACAACAGCTCTGGTGTCTCACTCACATTGCACAACTTGTCTCTGCTCAGCCAAAGCTTCAGGTACAGTCTGGAACAACTCAAAGTAGATTTACCTGGGAGATGGGCTCACCCCTACCTTGTTTCCACTCTCCAGACATCCTGAAGGATGTCATAGGATGCTTTCTTGCATGAGAAATCTCTGATACACTCCTATGAATTGGCTTTACAGACTCATTGTCTCGATACTGTTGCCTCACAGGGCAGCTGCAACCATAGTTTGACTGACAATCAAGAAATACCAATATTTCCAATTAGCTCTTAACAAAGTGGTGTGGATTCATCAGTCTCTCATGAGACACTCATGAGGTGCTGCAAAGTAAAATGAAGTCTTCAGTATCTGGTAAGCAGAAGAATGCAGAGTTCTGGTGCATCTCTGAATTCAGCACATGTCCAGTTCATTGGAAAATGAAATGTCAGGGCTCCCTGCTCTTCCAATTTTTCCTCAAATACCCTTTGATCCCACTATGTGAAACCTGCTTCAAGCTTGACTTCTTTTGCAACCATTCCACAAGCAATAGTGCAACCCGACAAACTTCCCACATCACCCAGACCTGCCTCAGGACAGCTCAGATGCCACTCTAATGCTTCCAGGCTAAACACACAAATCTGTACAGAAATTTCATTACTTTAGGAAGCACAGGTGAAAAATCCCCCAGTCACCAATAGCTTACATCAATGGCAGGACCTTTCTTCCCCATCACAAAGGCTGTACAAAGAGCCCCTCTCCAGAAATGCTTTCTGTGAGTTTGCAGGTTGGAGGCGGTGGCTGCTGCCTGATGGTTCTCTGGAAATCACGTTGGTAACTACATTAGAATGACATTCCTGGAGACCTGTCCTTTCTGAATAGCTTGTAGAATTAAACGTGACAGCTTGCAAGTTAAATGTTGGGTTTCCCGATCTATCCTGCCTGCTGGGAAATAGAGGGAGAGATAGGAGACTGAGCCTTGTGCATGGCCTGAGATCATCCCGCCTAATATTAGGCACCAAACTGTGGTCTTGAAGGTAGGAGCAGGGTTCCCTGTGTAGCTGGTTAAGAGAGAGGGATCCCCCTCTGCTCAGCCCTAAGGCATAACTCTGGCTGCGGTGCCCTGCTCAGCACCCATCCCAAAGCACTCGAAGCAGTTAAGGGATGGCAGCATCTCTCTGCACATCCAGCTTCCCTGGGAGCAGCTGGAGGTGATGGGTGAGTGTGTGACTGCATCTCTGCACCACCGCTGTGCTGCCCGTGGTGTTCTGTGAATCGAATTGCCATTAACCTCTACACTGTTAGCTGCTGCTTGTTTGCTTTAATTACACCCACAAGAGGTGATGGTGCCTTACAGAGTTGTACACGGTGGTGACAGAGCACGGGGCTGATGTGCACTCCATCTAGCTTGAAACCAGAGGGAAAAGGTGATTCCCTTCTGAAACAAAATCAAGCCCTTTAAAAGCAGAGGGGACTAGAAAGCTCTGAGAGTAACCAGGCTATCTGGTTTGATGGAAGATTTTGTCCTAGACCAAAGGAGAAACTTCGTCAAGAATTTTAATAATCCGCACCAACAGTGGAGCATTTGCTGGGAAGATGGTGTTGCATGAGCACATTATGTGCTTTTTCAGTTCTTGAGTGCTTAATTTTAGCATTTTATTGGATAACTCAGATTCTCCCCTCTTCTACCTTTAGGGTGATGTACTGTGAAGACTGCATGATACGGAGACAGATGGAGGGAGGGAAACTTCTGGCTGACCATGTGGTCCTTCACCTCTTGACTCTCTCTTTTCAAGAAAAAAAATCAGTTTTAAACAAAAAAATGCTGCTTAGTGCTTTATGTCAGAAATACCAGTATAAAACCTTGTTCTTTTTTAAAACTTCTTGTCAGCTGGAATTGTCATCTTGAATTTGTCACCTTAGTCAAGCTCCTGGAGTCAAATGAGTGGGGCCTAGGCTTTGTTTCAGGCCAGGTTTGGGCACTTGTGAGCATCAGTGGAGGTGGGTGATGTCTCCAGAAGTAAGAGAGGTCTATGCTGAGACCACCCCATGTCCCTGTCTAAGGCAAGTGTGAAGAGGGCTCAGGACTGCAAAGCACCAGGGCACGTAATGGGCTTGTAATGCCAGGTGGTACAGAGGAAGCAACTCAGGGATAATTAACCTTATGCAATGAGGCTGAAAGGCAATGCTCATAAAACTGCTGAAGGGAAAGAGTCTTTCCCTGGTGTATTGGTTGGGGAAATCATTATCTCAGCGCTGTGGGGGCAAGTCTGAGAGCAGAGCAGGTAGGCTGCTGCCCCTCATCCCTGCTGCAGGGGCCAGGTTCAGGCTGGATGACAGGGGAATCCATTTGAAAGCATTTTTGTTTTCTTCCGTATACTAGAGAATACATAACCAATGTCGAATTCTAAAGGTTTCCACACAAGTCGCTCTCACTGAGGCACAACTTTTGAGCTTCAATTGCAGTTGTAGGAAGGCAGTTTCCTGGGATTTACTGGTAAGGTTAGTAGTCACTGGAACAGTAGACCTAAGCAGTGCTGATGTGTGGCTGACCTAGGACAGGCTGGGTAACCACACCTCCTGGCACCTTGTTACACCACCCCGTGCTCGGCTCTGTCCCCATCCTGCGGGCCTGGAGGAGTTTAAGGGCGATGTTCCCTTCCATGCTGACGTTTCAGCTGGGTGCAGATGGCACGAAGTTGTCCTCTGTTTAATAGGGAAGGTCATGTCTGGGCACTGTTTCAGGCTCTCTGCAAGTCCCAGTTGCTTTAGCAAATGGAACAGCTTGAGGATGATGTTTCCATTACAACTTGGGCTGCTAAAATAGCTGTCTCCTGGTGGCCACTGGAGGCAGGGCAGCAGGTCAGGGATTAACCCAGTGTTTGAAAGGGTTGGATTTTAATTTCTTTAAAAAATTATTTTATTTTATATTTTACCTTATTTAAAGGTTTTTTTCTGCAGTCTCCTGACATTGTGTACTTGCTTTTACAGGACTATGACAGAGCGTTTAAATATTAATGGCAGACTTGGAATGGAGATGTATGACTGGGTATGGCTCGTGCACAGGCAAAGCTAGTTCAAAAAACTTCAGAGGTAAATCAAGCATGTGAAATTCGAGATTCTGTAAAAAATTTGGCTGAGTTTGCAAACAGTATATCTAGCTCTATAAAGACTTAAGGGTTTTTTTGGTTGTCAAAATAGCACAACCAGATGGCAATAGGCTATTTTTGAATTTCAGTTACATAATTTTGCTAAATATTTTTCTTTTCCCCTCCAATTCAAAATTATCTGTAACTCAGACTGTACTGGTGCTGTGTATGACAGTCTCCTGACAGAAAGGCATTCCTAATGTGCTCCTCATGTTAGGGAGCAGCCAGGGCCAGGCTGGCCGTGAGGGGAGGGGAACCAGGAGCCGAGATGGCCCCAGGTGAGATGTGCCTTCCCCAACGTGGTCCCTCAAGGACCAAAAGGAGGGACAGATGGTTGTGGGATCCGTGGACAGCCCCAAACACAGCAACACCAATGAGCCAGGTCAGGCAGAGCGTGGATGTGGGTCCCGGGTGAGGAAATTAAGGGCCAGGTAGGAGTTTTGTTGCCCAGGGAGAAGGTGTGTGGACCATTCAATGCCTAGGAGAAGAGAAGGTGATGGATATGCAACTAAAAAGGGCCCCGAGGGGTCCATAAATGTAACCAATGCAGAGGGACACTGCTTTAGGGGAAGGCATGAAGCTGTTTGTGCTCCTCACACCATTCTCCTGCACCAGAGTATGATGGTTTTTGGAAGAAAAAAGATTTTGTTCCCCTAGTTTTAACCGTCCATTGCCACAACTGGAGTGGTGAGAAGGGAAGAAACTGCCCTTTTTCAATGCTGAAGAGACAGGACTGCAAAGCTCCAACTGGAGCAAGCCTTGCCTGAGAGCATAAGGGCCTTGCTGACAAGGTAGAAATCACACTTCTCTGAAAACAATGTAAATAGCTTTTAAAGAGCTTTTTTCCTCTTTGAGAGACCTCGGAGTGAAAACTCAATTACATTTTAAAGGAGAAACTTAAAACAAGTTTTAATAAATACCAGTTAAGGACTACTTTCTGAATTTTGCTTTAATAATGTAAAAAAAAACCAAAAAAAAAACCAGGCTGCCAGCATATTACTCCATAAAAATAACCAGAACTCATGATACAAATTTTGCTTGTTTTAACTGTTTTTCCGTCTTCCTAGCAATATTTTCCTGTGGACTCGGTCATATGCATACATTTGTCATGGGTTCCTAGTTCATCACAGAGAACACCAAATAACTCCTAGCGCTAAACCGAGTTGGAAGAAGTATTAATAGATGATTTTGCATCAGAAAAATGCAATTTTTTGCAGGAACAGTTTTTCAAATGACTATATTTTGATAATCTAACTGATATTACTTGAATGAAATTGCTGAGGATGGAGAAGAGATCAGAAAGGCTTTGTTCTTGAATTTGGTTTTTATATCAAAACAGATGCCCTAAAATTCTTTCTTAAGAATTTGAGTCAAATTTTTGATTGAAATCTGGTCTATTTTTGAGATTTTTTAAATAGGATGTTTGCTACAAAGCAGAATTTTGGTTTCCTGCCCAGTACTGACAAGCTCTCCTCCTCAGGTGGCTCAGCTGTGGCTTCCTCAGAGCAGTGCTCCTGTATTATCACCCTGTGGTGCCTCCTGGGTCACGGCAGTACAAACCCCATTGGTCTTTGGTTGAGTAAGACGAGGGACTCCTTTAAGGCATGGGCTCAGTTTTGATTTCTCTCCCTCTCTGGACTCTCTTCAAGGTTGTCTTCGCCTTCTTGTGCTTGTGAGTTTAGCCCTGGCTGGAGTGCTCCTGACACTGATCTGCTCCATTGTAACACCTCGATAGGGCCAAGAACCCCAGACACCAACCACTTGCTGTGAAGAGCTCAGGGAGGGAAGTCTCCTGAAGTTATTTTCAGCAGGGGGGAAGACAGCCTTCTCTTCTCTTTATTTCTTTCAATTTTTTTCCTTTTTCTTCAAGTGAACCAAAATAAGTGCTTCTATACACAAATATTTCTGCAGTATCACCATACAGAAGGAGAGGGATGGGTGGCTCAAACCAGCCTACTTAGCCCAAAAAAATAACAATTTTTTTCAGGTTGTTCTGATTTCTTAAAATATTTTGATTTGGGATTAAAGCCAAAAAACCTCAGCTATTTTCACAGCCCTAATTTGAGCTCTCAGGAGTGGGGTGTTGCCTCTGTCTGCTGGAAGGAGAGATGATTCATCAACCTACAGAAGTCTCATTGCTCAAATCTCCTCAAAACATGTCTCTGCTGTCACCCACGGTGTAACATTACCCCACACCACACATCGTATATGGATCTGCCAGTCTCTCAGGGTCTTCTGCCTTCTTCCTGTCTGTGGGCCTACAGCCCCTGTGCATGTTGGCCAGTGTTTATGTTTGCATCTTGAGCACCTCGCGAGAGCTGAGGGCATGGCAAAGTCACTGTGCAGCTGTGAAAGTCCTGTCTGGACCTGAGTCTGTCCTCGCTCCTCTTCCAGCATTGTCTGTAGTTTCATGGCTGTGCTAACTGCTGGCACAAATCTCCTGGGAGCAAAAATATGGACCCTCTGGAGCCGATTTGGCTCAAAATGTTGCCCCAAATCAGTGGCAGCCACATGTGCAGGGATTTCCCCCTAGAAAGGAGATAGTTACCCTTGGTCCCACTGCTGGCACACCACAGCTGCAGAACCAGCTGAAGCAAAGTGGCTTTGCTGCTTTTCCAGCTCTCCTGGCTCCTTTGAACCAGCTGGAAGGTGAACCAGCTGTAGGAGTTGCCCATAGACAATGTCTCTAGGCTGTAATTCAGAATTGCTAATTACTGTGAAGAGAGTGCACTGGCTGTGAGCTAACAGGGTGCAGAACCTTTCTTCTCCAGGCCTACAAAGTTTCTTCAGTCTCATGGATATGGGCTGGATCTCCTGGCACCTCACAAATGTGCAATTTTCCAAGGTCCTTGGTATGCTCAGAGCTGGTCTGGAGTTACCCAGGAATAGCTTTTTCCATAGCATTTTTTTTACCCGTTTTTATGTATGAGACATTTTATTCCATGCTGAATGTCCTGTTCTCTTTTAAACATAACACACTTGAGATGAGTTGAGATATTTAAGAATGGGGATTGCACTTACAAGTAACACCCTGCTTGAATCTGATTTGTCTTTCAAGTATAGGCATGGCCCAAAAATCAGCCCAGCAGCCAGTGGGGTTGGTTGCCCCAGAGGGAAGCCTTCACTGTAGCAGGACTGAGCTGTGCTGACAGGGTTGGATCAGTGGTGTTTGGAGTCAGAGGGTTTCATTCATAGCAATGGTAAAGGAGAAGTCTTTCACCAGCTTCAGGGCTATGCCATATTTTTTCAGAAGCCAGTTTTTTTTAAGCTATGTTGGGGCTTACTGATGAGGAGATGAGCTCAGTGCAGTGATTTACTGAAGCAGCAGTCTCAAAGTCCATCTCCCAGGTGTGGACAAACCTGTATTAGACCTAGTCTGAAGTAAAACCCGTGTTAGACCTGGCCTGAAACTGATGCAGCTGCAGAGCTATGCTGGCCTGTACCTACGAGTTGGGAATGCAATTCCCCTGGCACAGACACACTCAGAGTTTTGGGCTGGTAGATAACTTTTCTATTTTTATCACGGGGGGGCTCTTAATTATTTTTTGTGGATGTGTTTAAACCTCTAGTTGAGAGGAGAAGACTGCTTATTTGTCAGCTGTGAGAAGTGGGGTACCTTCTCTTTGGTGAGGATAAGTGTGTGGCAGCAGCAACCTGTATGTGTCTCTGTCAGGTCAGCAGCAAAACATCAAGAGACGGAGCTGTGCCATGAAGATGATGGCTGGAAAGGTGCTCAGACTGAATGTGGTCCGTACTCTGTCCCCTGCCAAACTCAGGGGCACTCAGTCAGTCCTTTGTGGAGAAGGATGGCCAGAAAGCATCAGAGATTTGCAGTCCTGGGAAGGGACAGGGCAGAGGAGAGACCCAGGATCAATATTAATGGTCCAGGGTGTCGCTGGGTCCTCATTAGAGCAAGTGCTGATAATATTCTCATCCTTATGGTGATGTCTGCTCTTTCATTCCTCCATCAGCAACACCTCCCACACCACCTGAGCTCAGTGTCCTGGAAAAGGGAGTGCTTAAAGGTGAGGTCAAGGTAATTTCAAGAGGTGCTAAAAGAAAAAGTGAGGGCAGGCTGGCAGCCAGGAAAGGAAAATTGGCCACATTGTTAAAGGAAGAAAAGAACATCAGAGAGCTTTTAAAATGTCAGGAGTGGAGTATTGCTGTGTGCTCTTTGCTTATTGAGTAGAGTTGGAGGGACATTTGCCTTAAATATACCTTCCATACAAATACACAGAAACATGCATTTTAGTGTACTTTAAACATAAGTTATAATAGTCTCTGGATAAAAAGGCAGTCATTATTTCTTCGAGCACACTCTCTACTGACGAGCAAATGTTCCAGTGTGGCAGGCTGGTGGCTTTAAAAATAGCTGTTCACTCCCAA
This sequence comes from Callaeas wilsoni, assembly GCA_013398955.1. NCBI lineage: Eukaryota > Metazoa > Chordata > Aves > Passeriformes > Callaeidae > Callaeas > Callaeas wilsoni. The sequence continues at coordinate 193,703 of VWPU01006011.1, forward strand.
GGCTCTGAGCATGGCTGGGAGGTAAATTAAATGTTTGACTGTGAGCAGTCATTGATGTGGTCCAAGAGCTGCAGCCAGCAAATCCTCGTTTCACTGAAGCCAGTGGAAATACAAGGCAGTGGGAAAAGCTTGCAGAAAGAGAGAAGGTTTGGGCGTCTTCAGGAAGCTCCAAGTCTTTTGGGAGCTGTTTTGAAAATCATTACTTGCTGAACTGTTAAAAATCACAGAAAACTGGGTGGAAGGGCAGTGACAAGATGCCATCTTGGATGCCATGCTTTTGCCATTTCTTAAAGTACTTGTCCAATCTCTTGTTAAATATCCAGAGACAGAGACCCACGTGCCTCTGCTCAGCAGCTCCAGCTGCACCAACCCGAGTTTTGTCTGAATCTCCCCTGCTGTAACTTGAGCACATTATTTTTGTCCTATCCACAGCCCTAATGGGGAAAAATGAATTTTTTTTCTTTTCTTTACATCCTTTGAATTCTTCCTCTCTTCTCCAGGAAGAACATACCCACCTCCTCTGACCTTCCCAAGGTCAAGTTGTGGTTTTGGGTCCTTGCTTACCCCAGCTGTTGTCTCCTCTGAACTGTCTCCGGTGAATTCAAGACCTTAAAATGCCTCCCAGCTGAATGCAGTGGCTGGAGCTAAAATTTTACTGATGTTAAACAGACTTGAATTACTTCATGTGTCTTATCAGCAGCAATCCTGTTTGTAAGTCACAGTACAATATCTGACTTTTTTACAACAGCAATGTTGATTTGCAGTCAAGTTGTGACCCACTAAAACTTTCAGCTCCTTTCCTACCCAGCTGATACCAAAGTAGCTTCTTATCTCCCTTAAGCAGGAAAGTCTGTTCCTTCCTGTAGCTGAGAGTTTGGATTTGTCCTAATAGAATTTCATCCTACTTTTTTTCAGAATATTTCTCTGATTTTTTGGGGGTAACTTTACACTCCCTTATGATCCAGCACAGATTTGCCTGTCCCATGCTGGAGCTATTTGCAAATATAATAAGCATCCTTTCTGTTCCAGCTCCCCACTGCACCCACCCTGTGCCCTGGGCACAGCACTCCAGCATTAGTTTGTTCTTCATCCCGGATTTGATACACATATATTTTCCAATGGAAATATACTTAACTGTGACAGGAGGGAGGGGACTCATTGGAAAGTTTCATTTTTGGCAAAACAGTAATTTCATGAGAAATTTCAGGAAATGTGAAAATATTGATTTTGTCTCCACTTGTCAATTTTCAAAATAAAAAATTCTTTTTTTTTTCTTTCAGTCAAATTTTTCTTTTCCACTCCCTACCCTCATCACCACCTCCCCTCAACTTTTCCTCCATGTGCTTGCCAGGGAAAGTACAATGTTCAGATATTTTTTCCAAATCTTCCTTTTTCCACTGTCTAACCTTTCAAAACTTCGATTTGGAAAAGTTAAAGAATGGAAAAAAACTCCTGTGTAAACAAAATTTTCTAGGACATGTGGAGCCACTCTTGTGCAGGGACACAAGTAGGAGAGTCCTAGTTAAGAAAAACTAACATTAATGTCTCTCAGTGGCCAAGAGCAAGCAACAGGGAAGAAGGGAAAGCAATGTAAAAGTAAAATGTGTTAAAAGGCTGGAAAGGAGAGGTGTTCTGCTCTGACTTGGCAATGCCTAAATACATTCACCATTTGAAAAGGGTTGATAACCTCCCTTCTTTCTGCTTTCCTTTGCCCTGAGCAGGTTCTTCTGATGGGCTGTATCTCCTCAGTCCGGTTCTGCTTCTCCTGGGGGTGCCTGTGACAGAGCCAGGTCTGAGGCACTCTGCAGCTTTCCGTCCCGTCTCTGTAGGGTTAGGTACATCTTTTGCATACCATAGCAGCAGTATTTTCAGTGACCGTGCCACAGGATGAAAGCCAGTCCTTCTTTTTTTTTTTTTTTTTCCCTTTCTCCTTCACGTTTCATGCAAAGAGCCAAGAAAGAACTGATTACAAAAGTACAAGGGATAAACTCTTCCATAAATTTAAAAAACAGCACTATTACTTTTGGAGAGGGCACAAATTGTGACTCAGAGCAGGACTGCTGACTGGAGTTCAGCCGGCCAATGTGTCATCCCTGAGAGCAGCAAGGCTGCTAATCTCATCCGTTGGATAATCCCACTCCCTGCTGAAGGCAGTAATTAAGGGCCATGTTTTCAGCAGCCCTACTAAAATAGGCTTGTTTGACCGCGGCACTGGACAAATTGCTGCATATGTAGGTAGCACCACGGCACAAGTGCTGATTTTCCACATGCACCCGGAGACACCGAGGGCTTATTCTGGGAGACCTGTTGGAAATGTGAATGGAGCTGCCTGCATGCCCTGCACTGCAGGCTGCAGCTGTACCTACAGCCCACGTCCCACAAGGAAAACCCACCACACTTCCCTGGCTGCAAGGATGACTGTAGAGGGTGGCAGGATTTCATGACCCCTCTTGCCACATTGAAACGGGAAGAAATTCACTACCGTGAGCATGGTGAGGCACTGGCACAGGTTGCCCAGAGAAGCTGTGGGTGCCCCATCCCTGGAAGTGTTCAAGGCCAGCCTGGATGGGGCTTGGTCCAACCTGGTGTACTGGAAAGCATGCCTGGCTGTGGCAGGGTGTTGAAACAAGATCTCTAAGATGTCTTCCAACCCAAACTCTTCTGTGATTCTATGGTTCTTCATGTCTTGAACACAGGGCATCTCTTTCTTCCCACTCTCCCATGAGTTCAGCCTTGACTGTGACTGAACACCAGAAGAGGTTGCTCAGGGAGGTGGTGGTGTCTCAGTCCTTGAAGATATTCAGAGCCTGAGTGGCCCTGAGCAACGTGCTTTCAGTGCCCTGGCTGTGGCTGTTGCCTTGGTGAAGACTTGCTGCCAGCTCGATGGCTGTTCCTAGGGCTCATCAGACAGTGAAGATCATAAGCTCTGGGTTTTTCTGACAGTAAACAACTCGAGTTTCCACTACCTTTTTTCAAACAAACTGATGGATTTTATGATGACTGTTGATAAACTGCACTTATTTCAGAGTTGTTGGAAATGCCCTGGTGATGTTTTTCTTCATGTCCCTGTTAGAAATATTTTGTTTTCCTTTTCTAGGTAAGCAAGCAAAAGCATGACTCTCCCATCTCTGTCTTCAGGTTTGGAATAATCAAGTTAATTACTGACATTCTTTATGATACTTGGTAATTTCAGCCTAAAGACATTCTGAACTCAATGGCTCTGAACACACAGGGGTAGTGGAGAGGCTGATCCATTCTCACCTCGACTCTGCTTCATTTAACTATCTCAACAACCATCTGTTTACCACATGGAAAACATTTTGTAAGGTTTCTTAAAGGTTTGTCCAATGTTTTGGGCATCTTTCTCTTTTTTTCTTGCTGAATGAAGACCTCATCGTCCCACCTCTCAGTCTGATGGAGCTGGAGATTTGGGATAGATACTCATATACTAATTGTGCAAGACAACATTTACTGAATAACCTGCAGCAGAGAGGTAAATGATTGCAGACATCTTTATCGTGTGCTATTAATTGGCATACCTGTTGCACAGACCTGTTGGTACCACGGGATGTAACAATGAAAGATGAAATCATGGTAATTGCAGTCTCCCCGCAAGCAATCATTTAATTTACATTTTAATTAATTTATGTTGAAGCAATTAAAGGCATGAAGGAAAGAACGTGCCAGTGTCAATTAAGGACTGTGAGTCAAAGAGGAGAGTTTGGTTCAAGACAAAGTTCTCATGAAAAATAATGCTTCGCAATTTACAGTTCTGTCCATGTTACTTTTCTAAGTTCTTTGGAAATTTGAATAAAAGAAAACAAAGTTTTAGAGTCTTGGCCATTTTGAGAGATCACTGGCTTCCTTAGTTTTCAAATAGGGAAACTGAAGCAGAGAGCATTTGAACATCAGTTCTTTGAGCCCAAGGAGAAAAACCACAGCAGAGCCGGAAATCAGATCCTGAGCTGTAGAGCAATCCAGGTAAGTATCTTCCTTACAAGAGCATTCTTCCAACTGGCACACAAAAAGGAATTACGAAAGACGTGTTTTTGTGAGTAGGGTAACGCCTTTGCTGCACAGATCTCACAACCTGGCCTTTGGCTGCCCAGCCTTTTGGTGCTCTCAGAAAATGGCTGTTGCTAATGACAGCGTTGCTAGGCCTTGTGATTTTAATATTTGTTGTTTTCTTAAAATCTCAGATCCTAGATGCAGAAGCTTAATTTCTTTTTAAATGAAATTTAAAAGAACTTAAATATACCTTTGAATCACACCCAGTGTAGCATACCTCAATTTTCCAAGCCACCTCCACAATTCTGAAGGACAGATTTGGGACTTTCAGTGTTGCTGCTGTTGCACATCAAATGGAAATGAGCCTGGAGGTGCTGAGCTGCTCTGAGCAGTTGGCAAGAAGTGGCTGCCCCTTAAACAGGGGGACAGCAGAGCTGACTTCAGCTGTTTGGACTATAGATTGGTTCAGCTCTGAGTGCCAAAGTGGGGAAAGAAAGCAACTGGGTTTGCTATCATGGGAAATACAAACGTCTGAGAATTAGGTGCTTTCAAAGCAGCAGCAAACACAGGAAACTGCTTACACTGGTGAGGGGAGTCAGTCACCAGGAGGCATCAGGCTAAATCTGTGCTGAGGTGCAGCAAAGATATGACAGGAGATTTATGGTCTTTTCATAGGGAATTGTCTGTTCCCCTGTTATACTCCTATAAATCGTGTAAGGGAGGACATAGAGCAGAAAGCTTTCTGTTTGCTTGATACAGACCGGGATAGCACACAGCCCAGCCTTGGAGGTGATGAAGAGAGAGGGCTGATCCTCAGAAAGCACTGGTCTCCATGCAGGAAGACACAGCTGGGCTGGAGAAACCCAGGGAGAAAATCCATCTTTGCAGCAGCAGTCTGAACTGAAAACATCATTTACTTCTATGCTGACTAATTTTGATTCTTTTCTATGCTGAAGGGGTTTCTGTTATCTTCTGTTCACAAAACCTGGCTCTCAAATTTTGTGTATTTGTAGAGCTCAGAGTGGGGGAAAGGGCCAGGTGGGTCCCTTCAAGATTTGTCTGACTCATGTCTGTCATGAGAGGCACTGACACCAGTGGAGACAGGTCTGACAGGGGTGGCAAGGAGCCCCGTGAGCAACCAGGCTGCAAGGACACTTCTGCCACCAGCATGGACATGGTCAGAGCTGGCTTGGACACCCTGTGCGTGCTTGCCTGGACACAGCTCCAGTCCCTTGGTCCGGCAGCATGTTCATGCTCTCACAGAGGGCTTGCAGAGCCATTGGTGTAGGAACTAACCCACTTTTTCTGGTTTTCCTCCCTGCACTGTACCTGCAGGGAGCACGTCTCCATCCTTCCCTGCTGCTCCTTGGCCGGCGCAGGCTGCAGGTTGCTTCACCAGAGTTTGTGCTCTGCCTCCTCCCAGAACCGTAGGGATGCTGTCCCCCTGCCCAGCCGCTGCCTGATGGGGCTGCTCTGGCTGCTGTGAACCTCCAGTTGATGAGCATTTTCACACCGTTATAGCCAGAGAGATGCGGGATTCCCGAACCGGTCCTGGGCTGGGGAGGGACTGTTCTTTACCTTCACGGCCGCAAATAGCCACTAAAAACAGGAGACTCCCGGCTGGGGAGGGATGGGAACAGGCGGGAGCTTCCTGCCGGGTTTCAGGTTGCGTCCCACGGCTGGTGGCAGCGCTGGAAAACAGGGGCCGTGGTGGCTCCGGCGGGGACACACGCGTGGCACCAGCTGCTGGGGGACAGCGAGGGCAACCGCAAGGAGCAGCCAGGGAGACGATTATCTTTGTCCTGGAGGGAGGAGGTCGGGTGGAAAAAACCATGAGAGATGGGATGAAAACCAGCGAGGAGAGTAAGGTCCGCGGGCCAAATCTGCCGCAGCTGCCAATGTCATCAACGGCAGGGCTGGCGGGAGCCACCCTTTCCAAACACGGCGGAGGACGTTGGATGCTCTCCCAGAAGCAGTGCTGCAAACCCACCCAGAACGCTCACGACACAGGCAAAGAGAAATATTATTCTCATATTTTAAAAATAAAAAGTCTGATAAGATATCAAGAAAATGGTGCCGGCTCAGCCCTGCTCCTGCTCCTGGGGGATCCAGCACGTTACCCCAGTTTGGGACAGAGACACAGATGTTGCACCGCGCGTGGCAGGGCAGGTGCCCAGGGAATGAAGGGATGCTCTCTGCCAGGCAGCTGCTGAGAGAGTGAAGGCAGAGTGGGACGCTTGGGGCCTCCTGGATCCTCCTCCTGCAGAAACAGAGCTGTGGCTTGGCCTCGCTGCAGTGACCGTGAGCTGCCAGCTGCCCGGTGAGCTTTGGCGTGGGCCTGGGGCAGCTCCTCCGGCCGGCGAAGCACCCGCTTCTGACACCGCTCACGTCCTTACTGTCCCTGTGAGACAGCCCCAGGACACTGCTGCGACGGAGAAACTGAGCTCCCAAGTCAAGCTGGACACAGGGACAGAGTGTCGGCTTGCACGGGGACCCCTCAGTTCACCCCTGGATTTTAAGCCACAAAAAGCCCTGCACTGCCATGCCCTGAGCTGTACCAGGTGTTCCCAGACTTTCCTCCTCTGCCCCTGCTCTCGAGCTGTCCTGCCCATCACCTTCCCAGCTGCCTGTGGAGGGATCCCTGCATTTTCCAAGCTCCAGATGTTGCAAGCACTGACACTCGTTCAAATCTATCCCTGAAGATCATTAACATGGGAGAGCAGTTTAGTGAGAGAGGTGAAAATTTTATTAACTTTCTTTTCATGTGGAAATTATACTTCTTCTCCATAGTCTGAGTGATGAAAGAGAACAGCTGTGTCAATAGTACATAATGGGAGAGAAAAAGCGTTGTTTACAGCCATATTGGCTCTTAGAGAATGTTCGCAGTCTTTGTTTGAAGCTGGCTCCACAGCATTACAGGATTGAGGGGGTGAGGGATGCAGGTGTGCTCAGAGCATCCCCCAGCCACTGTAAGGTACATGTGAAACTGAGCAGCAGGAGAGTCCTAAAAGGTGAGGCCAAAGCGTCAGTGAAGATCAGAGCTCAGATGCCAACCAAGAATTCCTGACTGGGACTTGTGGAATGCAACAGGTCCTCATCCATGCTGCTGAGAAGGTGCTGCTTATGGAGGAAAAGGAGCAGATCAGGGCAGATGTCACCAAAGGAAGAAAGACAAATGTCTGGGGAAATCTCATGTGAGAGGTTTATCCTTGTGCTGGTCAGAAGGTTCTGGATCATAAGTACCAGAGCAGAAGTAAAGAGCAGTGGCTGCTTGGTCCTGCAGGAACTGCAGAGTGCAATTCATATCCCCTGCAACTGGTTTGTGCAAGTTGAGGAGGATTTCAAAAATAACTGATTTTTTTTTTCCTTTCAGATTTTTCAGCTCCATATTTACCCATTTTCCCCTCAAATGCTTATTACCCTTGCAGTAGATATTCCTTTTTATTTACTCCTCCTACAATTCCGGGATAATAAGAATTGCTTACATTAGAGTTCAGGTTGTTTGTTCACTGCTTTCTTTAGCTGACAAGCCTTAGAAGCACTTTCGTAGGTAAAATACTGAAGTTTCACATTTCAGGTAAGTTGGCAGGTGTCACAGAAAGTTTTTTTCTGAAATGTAGTGACATCAAATTAAAAACATCATCTCTCTGTCATCTAAATGAATGCTTTTCCATGCAATACCCAATGTGATTATGCCAGGGAGGGTAGAGAGAAAATATTTCTATGTTCTTCCCAGTTTTTTTGGAAATCCCTCAAGATCCTAATGCCACAAGTTTTCCATGTAATTTTCTTCATATCTTATGCAGTGACATGCTTTGTTTATCTTAAACATCCAAAATCTCAAAAATTAAATGGATCTTCCTCTAGAAACATCTGTTTTTCTCCACTGACTTAAAAGAGAATAGCCTGGTGTCACCTGGCATATCACCATGGGTCAGGGAGTGAGCAAACAAGGTGGAAGGAAGCCCTCCCTGCCCACAGGTACATCTGAAAACTTAGTTTTGTGTGTCCTGTATAATTCATGGAGCAACCTGGAGGTGCACAGTTATTTGTTGTGGTAGTTAAGCTGCTCGATGATCCTTTGGGCAAGTGCACACCACTTCTCCACGGTCTGGGAGAAAGGCAGGAATCCTTCAGAACAGAATGGCAGAAATTAAGAAGCTCGTCAAAGACGGCACTTGATTAGCGACCCCCTTCATGCCCTATCCTCTGCATTTGATGTGGGCAATCAGGAGAAGGTGTTGCCAAGGCTACGAGATATTGTCAGTCTGCCTTCCAGGTCCTCTGTGGCTTGTCTTCTCCCCCTAATTGTGCCCACACATTCTGTTTAAATACCATCTGCCTCAGCTGCAATTTGCACAAGTGTCTCAAAGGGCTTCGCTCCTGATTCTCCGATAATCTGCCCTTTGTATGCTAGCCCTCTACGAGATGGTCTTGTTACAGGGAAAATACACTTGTCTTTGAAGAATGATAAAATAAGGGTGTGGAGTAACAAAAGACAAGCAGGTCAAATCTGAGATCAATGTTGCCTGAGCCAGATTCCCTTGCAGATAATTCCTGAAAACAATTTGTGATCAAGCAGCAAAGCAAGAATTTCAATAACCACTGAAAGAGTTAATAGAAGACCCAGTCTGTATTGAAGATCTATCTGCTGCCCATTACTCCTTATATTCTACAAGTGAAACTCCGACTGGAATCAGCAGGATGGTCAGATAGGGAGTAACAACTTTGCACAGTGATCCACAGCAGCAATGTGGATCAAACCAGGTTTGAAACTGGCTGAGTTTCACAGGTTAGATGCTGATCTCTTTCTGCTTTCAGCCTCTCTTCCCAATCACTCCAAGACAACAAGTTTTGTCTATTTTACATAAAAATAAATTTGAGGTGGGCTAGTGGGGTTGGTGCTGACATGTAACATTCCTTATACAACCAGACTGATCCCAACACCATTAGAAAATTATTTAAAAGTAGGACTAGTCTCTTCCCAGCAGGTACACAGTGAGATATTTTTCAGTGTCTTACCAGTACCTGTGCATTTCTTATAGAATACAACAAGAGTATATAATGTCCAAATAAGTAGAATCTATTAATAATTTCAGGTTCCTCCTTCTTGCTCTTGTACTCCTACTGAAGGTTTAGGAATATTTTTGCTCAGAGCATTGTTTTTGGAAAGGCCCACCAGCATTCTCCTCTGGGCTGTCCTGCTAAGGCTACCTGTTATTCAAGCTGCTTGGCTGAAGCTTCTGATTATAAGACCCTTTTTTTCTTTTTGTTTAGTTTGCAGTCTTTTCCTGTTTGGGATAAAATGTAACATAGAGAGCATTCTGACTGAGATAGGTCAGAATATATTTGCTGTATACCTAAAAACGTTAGCCTAAAGTAGCAGTTTATGTGAATAAAGCATAAGAAAGCATAAATTTTGCCCATTTTGTGAAAGAATGGCAGGAGTGATTTGAAATTTGATGGATGTCTTGTATCAAGATGGTATTACTGTATAAAAAATTCCCCTAAATGAAGCCAAATGAGTGCACTTTCAGATATTCACAGTTTTCACTGGAAAAAGCTTTCAGGTATTTCACAGGTGATCTCTTCAAGCCTCTCCATTCCACAAGCTCTGTGCACTGCAGGAAAGGCTGCCTCAAAACTCAAAGCAGTATCGCAGTCTCAGTTCCTCACAATTACTTCTGCACATTACCAGAGCTCTGGGTTGTGGACCCAGCCTGAAGCTTCCCTCAAGATCCAGCAGGAGCAGATGTTTTCTTCAAACAGAGCCAGAAAAGAGATTTTTCACTTCATGCCTTGTGATGATGTCTTGTATCACTTTGTATCCTGCAAACCAAGTGCTGTGCCTTGTGTCAAGTCAAGGAAAGGTGGTAAGGGAAAAATTGGAGCTGCAAGGCTTCTCTTCTGAGTGTGACTCTCCCAGCCTGGCATAGTTCCCTGCCTCTTGGACTTTTCCACTGGTGATTCCATGGGTCAAGGCAGGAACAGACCCCTGGAAAAGGAGCACATCTCCCCTTATCTCTAGGGAATGACTTTTACTTGCTCCTGATGTCTCTGCACATTCAGTTGGGTGCCTGATTTATCAGGTGCCTTCATTCCTGTGTGCCCTGGGATTTTTCTCTCAGCTAAGCAGGTGGGAGAATGGTGAGAAGGAGTAATAATGGACAGAAGGCACTGTGAGAAAGAATAAAGATGAGCAGGAGGCAACTCTCTCACAATCATCTTCATGGCTGAGGAGAGGAGGGCGTGAGATCTGTGCAGGAATTTCCGAATTCCTTGCCTTTTGGTCTGGGGCTGTAGGTTCAGAGTGAGACAGAGGATAAAATGGTCTTTGATCATGGGAGTCTCTTAAACCACAGGGAAGAAAGAAGAGTTAGAGAGTTGGTTATACAGGAATAAAAGAGGTGCAGGGATCGGGGCTTCATGGGACTTTGACCGACACCTTTGATGAACACACTTTGCCTCTTCAGGGCCGTTAAGTGTTTATCAGTGCATTGGCCAGCAAAGTCTTGAGCTGGATGGAGAAGTGCAAACCAGGGAGGAAAAGGCGGCATGCAGGGCGGAAAGCTGGACACCCTGCCTAAGCGCAATCAGGATTGGTCTCCTGACTTCCATCTGGAATCCAGGTCTAGATCTGGTCCAGATCTGTCTCTGTGTGTGGAAGGGGAAACTGTTCAAAACACATTTAGAGTTGTGGTCAGCTTTGGGTCCCCTAAAGCTGTCACAGAAGTGGGGCAGGTGGTGGTGTGCTCCTACAGACCTCTCCCCTCCTGGAAAACAGGACAGTCTTCCCGGGTGGAGCTGACACCTCTCTCCCCTTCAGCACATGTCACAAGGGGACTGAAAGCAAATGGGACTGGACCCGAGTCATGCAAGCTTAGCAGGAGTCAGCTGCTGGAGAGGTGAGTAGAGGGTGGTTTGCTTGCACATCCAGAGCACGGGGATTTCTGCGCTGGCGGATTCTGCTGGGTGTGCTGAAAGGTCAGCAATGTTTCAAGCCAACCAGTCAATAGCTATTTTTGGCTCCCATTTTGCAAACACCACATCAGAAACAAAGAGTTATTTAGGTCCGTCGGGATTGCTCTGATAACTTTGCTCAGTACAATGTTAAATAACCAAACCCCACAGGAATAACAGCACTGTTTTATAATCCCATATTATCAGATATATAGAGGCACACAGGGGTGTGTGGGTGGAGGGGAGAACTTAAATCTTTTAACAAGTACAAAGGAATATTTATGTTATTCATATCATCACAGTCCACATATTGCAATGATTTGGAGTATTGTGTAGGTGTGCACAGAGGTGTGGATTTTTAAACAAGGGGGTACTTGTCCCAACAGGAGAAAATAGCAATAGCTATTGTCATCTACCACTTTTTAGCAATGCCAGTGCACGGTGTGGCTGATGTGACAAGGAGCAGCTGAGGCACCTGTAGAGCCCCCCTCCCACACACTCTGTCACCATGGCTTCCTCCACATCTGTGCTGTGGAAACACCTCCCTTACCCATGAAAATTCTGGTGGAAGTGAAGCGTATTGATTTGTGAGTCACCAGTAGCACAGCTACAGCAACAGCCGTGGAGAGAAAGTCCCACCTGCTTTCTTTCTATGCTTTATATCACATAAGACCCAAACAGAATCAGAGTTGCCATTTGCTGAACTTTGTATGGACTTAGGAAAGACAGCCCATTCACAAAGACCTTGAAAATGTCCCTGCAGAAGACAGATAAAGAAAAGAGAAAAAGTCTTGTGTTGTCCAGTTTATAGCTGGAGAGGTTAAGCACAGAGACCTCAAAGACCATCTGGTCTGTACTTATCAGATCCAGCACATTTTTTAAAAAATTTCTATTTAGGTGTCAAATAAACACCTGCATTTTCAAGCACAATCTTCATGGCAGGTGATCACCACATGGAAAAAAATCTACTCTGAAGTGTCCAGATGGCAGCAGTGAGAAACTGACCTCCTCTAGTAACACAAAGGGGTTCCCCTGAGAGCTGGACATTTTGGAGCCACGTTCCTCTGATTACCTGCCAATGGTGTCAGAGAGGCTAGTGCTGGATAAGTCACTAAGCCAAGACATCCTGAGCACCAGGTTGGGACAGTGGTTCACCTTTTTATTAAGCCCACCTTTCCAACCCACAGAAGGCTAAAGAAGGCTCCCTTCTGTCTTGTCTTGTCTAATCAGCAGTGGATGCATATGGAGAAGAGGCAAACTCTTCTCAGGTGTGCGCAGTGAAAGGGCTCAAGGTAACAATCACATATTGTAGAAAGGGATGGGACATAAGGAAAAAAGACATCTTCGTGTGGTAATTCTGTCCTTTAAGGTGTTCAAGATTCAGTGGGACACAGCCATGAGCAGTCTGCTCTACCACCAAATGCTTGGAGCAGGGTTGGACCGAATAAAGTCTATAGATGCCTCCCAATCTGAACAGTTCTGCAGTTTTTCTGAGTTGAAAAAGGTCACTGGCATGCTCCCCATCCTGCCTGAGTGGCTCAGTGTTGTCCCCAGGAGGCAGCATCAGGATGAAACCATTGCTTTCAGACCCAAGGGCTCAGCAGCTTGGTGCACACACTGGACTGTGAGGAAGCCTCAGGAGTTTTCATGTCTGCCTGAGGGATCTGACCACATTTCCTGCCTCATATTGCTCTGTAAAGCACTAGGGAGTTACAAGGCTGCAGTTTATTTTCTATACCTCAAAAAGCAGGAAACCTGCTACACTTTGCACGCGACAACAAACAGCTGTTCATCTGCAAAAGGAAAAGAAAGACCTTATATGCTGCCGCTCAGGGCAGCCAGCTGGCAGGTAAATGTGAATTAAAATATGTTTTGGAGTGAGGATTCACTAGAGCAAGGGTTGAAATCCTGGAGTATCACTCCCCCTTGTCCCCAAATCTCCCCAGACACCAGTCCCTGAGCTTTATGTTTTCCAGCTGACCTGGTGGAGGGGAGGCCCTGGGATTCCTTTCCGTGCAGGGCTGCCCCCTGTCAAGCTGGGAAGTGGGGAAGGCTGAGGCAGCCCCAAGAAGGCTCCTGGCTGCAAGAGCTGGGCAGAAACAAACACCCCTTGACACCAGTGTAAGTCATTGGGAGAGGTTGGACTAGAACCACCTCTTTCCTCAGGATTTCCTGTAGCACAGCTTGAGCTTCCTGGTGTGTATGAGGCTGGCTGTAACGAGTCCTGCTTCCCAGGCACTGCATCTTCCCCTGTGCCTCCTGGGGAGCTGCTGGGAGCCCTCTGGTGAGTCTGCAGGATGCGCAGGGGTCTGGCCCCAGGCTGATGTCCCCGTGTTGGTTTAATACAGAGGCACTCAGTGACTGGCCCAGCATCACAGAGTGAGCCTGAAATGGTGACAGAATATGAATTTCCAAGGCAATATCACCAACTAAGGTTCTTTGCTCTCTAGATCACATTATCTCTCTGGAAATCTAGCAACTGGAGTCATGAGACTATCAGAGAATCACAGTTTGGGAATTTTCTAAAGGTAGTTCTCAGCCCTTTGTGCAGTAATGACTGAATATGCAGTATCTCTCCTGTTCCCCTGCTGTAAAAAGCAGTTAGGGAGCTCAGATTCACTTGTTTTAAATCTTGCACTTTTAAGCCAAAATTGTAGAACTTTCGAACCCCTTAAGTGGACAGTCCTATGACTCAGAGGTCCTTGTACCTAGACCTCCCAGTCTTTGCAAATATCTGCACAGATACAGGTGTCTTCAATTTGGAATGTATTTTGCAAAAGTTGTTCCAATTTCTTGAAACAGGCACTTGTTATCTTGAACATTCACATTCCTGAGTGCTGGCCCCTGCTGAAGTATTCATGTGCTTTTTGTCTGTGTGAGGGAGAGGCTGCTGTCACTCAGTCAGAAGGAAGATAATATATGCAGTTGCATATTTGGGTTGTTCATCTTTTGGATTGTTGAACAGACTTCCTAAATGATGCTTCTATCCTTTGTTCAACTTTCAAAATGAATATCCCAGAGGTCTGCATTTTCTGGCTCAGAAAGGCTTTCAAAAACAATGATTCAAAAAGGGCATCATTTTCAAAGAACATGTATGGGGAATTTATGTCTTTCCTTCTTCCAAGATGAAAATCCTGATGTAGCCTAATAATTTATTTAGATGCTTGCCTTTAAAACTTAGCTTGTGACTTCTCATGGGAAACAGAGGATGGGTAGGTATACATCAACCTATGCTAAATGGAATGAGTAGACTTCAGGAAGAGAAATCCAAAGGACGTACTCTTAGTGGTAGAGTTAAGCTGAGCTCAAACCCAGTGCTACCATTTCACTCCTCTGTGCACACAAGACCCTCTGGCATGAGTTTGATGGCACTTCCAGCCAGATGAGCTGACACGAGTAGGAGCAGAGTCAGCTTGCAGGGAAGAGTCAGGCTCTTAAAACTTCCTTGGACCACTCCTAGAATTTTCCACCTGTGCCAAGAAAGACAGAGGTTTTCCAGGACTGTTCAAGGGAAAGAGCAGGACACATCGATTTGGGGCAGCACAAGAGGCTCATTACCTCATGACTCACACCCAGCCTTGGCTACCCCACAGGCAGTGATGGACATCCAGTGTAGATGATGTGAAAGCAAATCCTGAACAACTCTGCTGGGACAGAGAGAGGGGAAAAAAGTTAAACTGCTACTGAGAAACAGTGCTGTGTATATTCCTGATTAGTTTACATTGAAATATGGCTGCTGACAGGTCATTTTGGTGAAAAAAGGCAAGAGCTCGTTGTGTCCCTCGCTCTGCTTCCCACTCCACATGGGTGGAGTGTCACTGCAATCAGCTGGAGCCCTTCCACGTACAGCAAACGGCAGGATTAGCAGTGGTGTTTTGCAAATATCCCTCTTACTCAAATAACTTATTAACTAAAATGCTCCATAGGGCTGTAATCACTAGTAGGATTGTTTTAGTTTATAGTTTCTATGGTGAGCAGTGTGTTTCTGAGAGCTGGGCTGAGTACATTTGTTTTCCTCCAGCTGGAAACGTTGTGTTGAAGAAAGTGGAATTGTTAGACATTTTGAAACATGTTCTGCAAAAAAAATTCCCTCTTGAACTACTGATAATAAAAATTAATTTGCATGATGCTACAGGCTGCAGGCTAAATTGCATGGCTGAGTGGTTATTTATGAAGATACAGAGTTGCTAAAACTAGATTCAAGGTCAGAAAACAACCTGACATTGCCAGAGTTTGCTGATCAGTGCGTCTTCACAGAGCAGAGAAATTGAGGAGCTGATGGCACCACACAGGATGCTCGGCAGTGGTGGGACTGAATGCCATACAATGCAAAACCCTAGCAGTAAGCACAGAATCAGAACAGCCAGAGTTGGAAGGGACTCATAAGGATCATTGAGTCCAGCTCCTGGTTCTGCACCGAACAGCCCCGAGAATCACACCATGTGCCTGAGAGAGTTGTGCAAAAGCTTCTTAAACTGTGAGACTTGGGGCCATGACCACTTCCCTGGGCCACCTTTTCCAGTGCCCAACCACCCTCTGGGTGAAGACCCTTTTCCTAATATCCAACCTAAGCCTCTCCTGACACAGCTTCAGGCCATTCCCTTGGGTCCTGTCACTGGTCACCACAGAGAAGAGATCTGTGCCTGCCTCTCTGCTTTTCCGTGTGAGGAAGCTGTAGACCACGGTGAGGTACGTGTGGGCAGAAAAAGGCCAATAATGCAGCTTGAAAGGGTAGGTTTGGTGGCACCCAGGGAGGGCTGAGCACTGGCATCTGCTCAGGGCAGGCAGCAAGGTTATTGCCAGCAGCAGGTCTTGGCCAACCATCACTGCAGCCGCAGGTTTGGCTCCTCATCACTCTCAGCTCCTCATGTCCAACAGAGACAGCTGTGTCCTGGAGAGGAGAGATGGGTGTGTAGCAACATCAGGCGACTGCTGATAGGAACGTAGAATATTTGAGCTATTTCGGTCTTTGTGTATAAAGCTCAGTGTCAGCACCAGAAATGCAACACAAAAGCAATTGTCAAAAAGAGAAGAGTCAAGAACTGAAGAGTAACAGTTCCTGCTAACTACATGCATGTTTCTACCCATTAATTTGGAGGTGTAATCCCTAAATCATGCCATCCTCACCAGTATGTTTTATGCAGACTGTTACAGTCTCCAGGATCTGCAAGTGAAAACACTGTAGTTAAACTCATATTCTTACATCATGTGTGATTCTTGTCCAATTTGCTAAGCAGCAGTGTACAGTGTCACATTGTGTGGGCATTATTTGGTAGTCTTTTGTAATTTTTAACATTTCTGAAATGCTAGGCATATAAATTGCTGCTTTTTAGTTTGAGGTGAAAAGGGAAAAAACAATAGGGGTGTCACTTTAACCATCATGTCACCTCAGCACTATGCTTTCAGCAGGGAACACTTAAAAACTGCTCAGCAACCTTCCTCTTGCCCCAGGAAGAGGCAGCCAAAACCTGCCTGTCTGTGAGGGCACCATCTCCTGGACAGACCCCACTGATGAGAAAGTTTGTCAGTCCCACAGGTGTAAGCAGCTGTGGATGCCAGGTGCAAAAATGCAGAACACTACTTGAGGAAAGGTAGATACTCTCACAACAGTAAAGATGGAGCGGTTCCCAGTCTGGGGACTGACCGTATAAATCTTGTGTAACTTCAGCTCGGACAGACAAAGTGCCTATGCCTATGCTGGTGGTGGAACAAGAACCAGAACAGAGGTCTAGGGTGTCCTACAATCCAGCAAGAGACACTTCCCCCCTTGGTTAATCCATCTTCTTTTAAATCATTTATGGATGTTTTGAGGCTGCTTATGAAGTTCAGAGGCATTAGGCTGACGAAGAAAGTGCAGAGAAGCATTGCATGTGCTGTCAGCCCCCTGGGGTGTGTCCATCTGCTCTCATGCGCTAACGAAGACCTGCTGCGTGATGCCTTTCAGGAAGCTCCACTCTGCAGGGTCTTTTGCATTAATCTTTAATATGCACTCTGTGTGCTAATCGTAGGAATTCAGACAGAAACTAGGTTGCTTCGCAAAGATGGGGCCTATTAGCTAACTTCTTCTCCAGGCTGTGGGCGAAATCCACCAGCCTCTGGTGCAGAGGTCAACATTCCCTTTTGCAATCTTCTCCATTTTCCAAAATGGAGAGTGAAACATGTCAGCACTGTAAGGGATCCCATTCTGTGTTTTTTAATCCTTCCTTTGGTTGAGCTACCTGATCTCTCCAAGAAGACACTTGAGGAAAGTCCTCTGTGGAGGGCCGCAAAGCTGCCAAGAAATGCACACCAGACGAATGGGGCCACGACCACTTCAAAAGTAAGATCCAGTCACAGTCCAAATATCCAAATTCAGTGTGTTACCCACGTAGAATCAGGTCTACAAAGTCACAGGAATTACCTCTGTACATACCTGATCTCTGTAGAACATCGGGTTCACGAGCACAACTTCACCAGACCTAGCCCAGCAGCATGGACACTGATGGGGCTGGTTTATGCCTTTGTGATAGAAGTTGAGTATGTGTTAGCTGTTTTCACATTAGGCACTGGAGATTCCTGCTCTGTCCTGCATACTGTGTGCAGGGCATTTTGCTTTGAGTTGGTAGCAAACCATAGCTCAGAGGATAATGGTATCCTCTGGAGCAGAGCCGATGGCCACGCTAGGAAAGTTTAGTATTTGATGTTTGGCACCGTGTGCTCTGTGCCAGTATGTCTCATTCATTTTGTGTGTGTTTAACTTTTGTAAATTCACTACTCTGCAGTATTTACAAACCTACCTGGTGCAATACAACCCCTACAGCATATGCTGCTACAGAAGCTCTGCTGCTTGTGAGCACTCCAGGCAGGGTCACACTATAGCGAGAGCTCTGTTCTGCTCCGGTGTAAAGCATGGGCCTTACCTGCCATCTGCAGTCATGCATCTTCTAAGCTCTCACATCACCTTGTGTTCAAGCCACAAAATCGTTGCCTGTGGATTTTTCTTTCTAAGTAAGAGTAGTTCCACAAGCAGGAAGATTTTGCTAAAATCTTGCAGCATCTGGTTCTCATTTTGGGAATCAGCCATTTATCCAATTTTCTCCAAGTAAGACTCAGGAGGTCAAATGACTTCAGGCACAGAGCTGGTGTTTCAGGTTGATTTACATTTCAAGATGATCTTCGTTCTCTCCTTTGGCCACCAGATGTTACAGAACAAGACAAAAGAGTGTTTCCAGCATTAATGCAGTATTGCCTGTCTCTTCTCATGTAACCCATAACCACCTATGCATTAAGACTCTGTAAGATCCCATCATGGTGTTTTCTCAAGCCTGTAGATGTTTTCTGATTAGATATATATGCAGGATTTAGCCAGATCCCCACTTAAGTGCTGTACTCTATGTATCTAGGTCATTTGCATAACATTTTTATTGCAAATCTGGAACAACAAGCACAGCTCTTGGCAGAGTTCTGCATGGCAGAAACACTTTATGTCTTAAAATAAATACATAGGAGCTTTTCTGGACAGAAAGGGGGTAAAAAAAGCAACAGAAGAACAAATTGGTTAATTTGCCTATAGTTTTTCTGGCAACTCAAGAGTAACCAGGAGAGATAACTGGAGAGACTCGGCACTGTTGCTGTTACTCTACTTTTAGGCAAATGTGTTGTGCAGTTCTTGGAGCATTTCACCTGCCTCCTCTTGTCTCAGCCCACTCTTGGTTTGGCCCAGGGCACCCGCAGTGGTGAATGCAGCAAAACCCTGCTGGTTTTGTCTTTGCCAGAGCCAGCTCACCCACACGGCTGTGCTCCCCATGTGGGTTGTCGAGGGGAGCAGGGCTGGTGGCAGAGGGGAGAGGGGAAATATGCAAAAGGCACCCCAAAGGGGGCCAAGCTCAAGCCTCAGGCTGGGTATGGACCAGGCACATCTCTGAAGGTAAAACATCGCAGGCAACTCCTGCTGATTTCCCCCCAGCACTTGTGCTTGCAAAGCAGAACCCACTGCCAAAGGCACTGTGCTCCTAAGGTATCTCCAGTACAAAACACCCAAAAGGTAGTTGCTACCCCTAAAGAGTTTAAGGACAAATCACTTGGAAGGAAAGCTTTGGCTTGGTTACATTACTGCTTATCACGACCTGAGCCAGATGCCAGGTTGTGACAAAATCACCTCTTGCGAAAACAAGGTAATTACACGTCTGGGTTATTTGTGAATTGAATCAGTTCTTTCCTATTTGTTGGAGTGAGATGCAACCACCTCAGCAATGTAGTTTGCTGGGTTGTTCACAGAGTGAGGCATGGCCAGCAGCACTCCTGCCCAAACACGCTGAGGCTCTGCACATGAAAAGGGCACACACCACTGTTAGAAGCCCGAAAATCCTTGGAAAATGCAATAAAAAGTGAACTGACTCAGAGAGCTGGCCTTGCTTGGGACAGCAGCTTAGCGTGACAAGCACCATCTCTTGTTCTGTTTATTTCAATAAATTACTGAGCATTTCTATAAAGTAGGGGTTTAAACACCCTCATTTTATTCCATCTTTCTTACCCTTGACACCCAAAGTCATCCCTCAGCTGCAGTGAAACTTGAGCAGTGCCAGCAAATTGAAAGGATTACTATCAGTAGATCTTCAAGCGGAGTTTGTATCCACACACCAAAATTTACAATTTTTAATAGCTTCTTTTTCACAAAATGCATATGAAAACCATAAAGATGATTTCCAGCAGGACAGTGGTTCACGCTGAGCCAGCAAATAATTCTCTAGTCTTATTTTGAATCAATCTTGGAACAAGTTTTAGCTCTGCATGTACAAACTGGGCCAAAACAAAATGGGTGGGGAAAAAGACACAAGGCCCTTTGTCCTCTCTGGAATTTGTTTAAAACCTCAGGGATGAATAAGGCACTTTATTTAACCCATCTGGCTATAAATAGGCAGCAGCACCTTAGCCTCTGTGTGAACTAGGGAATTCAGATGTGCCTCCTCAGTTACCCTTGAGGGCACAGCTTCAATCTCAGAGGTGTCCCTGCACTAAAGGGTCATTAAAGGCAACTGAGGGCACCGGGTGTGGTCTAAAGGGAGACCTTGGGCTAGCAAGAAGGTGCTGAGGCCAGCAGGAGTCAAAAGGCTTCTTTGCTTTTGCTCATGTTTTCTGGTTGCTTGGTGCTTTAAGTACCAAGTCTTCCTGGCATTTAGCATCCCAAAACCCATCTTAAATTTTTTTCTTGTTCCTACTGGAGCAGAATTGGTTTCAGCACTGTGGGAGTGACTGTTCATCCCTGTGGTACCTGGAGGGTTTCAATGATGAAAAAAGCACCGAGAGTTGCTCTTCCCCCTCTGCAGACCCTTCATGGGAGTGGAGTTAGCTCCCACCCTGCCGAGGGATGCCGTCCCAGCACCTCCACACCACACCCCAGGGCCACGTTAACCACAACCAGCATGGACAGAAACACCTAAGATATAGAGAAACAGATCCCAGCCCTTGGGCTCATGAGGAGGGGGAGCCCCCAGCCATATGTGTGTCCTGCTGGGGGACAGGAGTGCTGGTGTCTGGTCATGGCCACTGAGAGTGACAGAAACAACCATGCTGCTTCCAGTGCCAGTGCAGCCCACAGCTGTGTGGAGACCTTTACTGTGTCCAGTTCACTTTGTCCTGCCTCAGCAGGGCAATTTCCCTCCCATAAATTTTTTGAGGGGAAAAGCCGGTTGCTTCCCAGCACACTTCTAAGCTAGGTGTTACAGACCAGTACCAGTGAAATAGCAGCTGAGCTGCTGGCTTTCACGCCATGTTCACTTTATGTTGTTCCATCTCTGTGTTTTTGGGTGCAGTTCTGGGCTTACCAGATTTCACCAGCCTGAAGGTGGACGTACCAGGCTGCCAAGGGAGGGCTGAGTTGATGAGAAAGGTGCCTGTGCTGTTTCTTCTTATTCAAGTTATCATCAGTGAATAACTGACAGCAACAATAGGTTATTCTTAGGTTTCCAGTGCCGGAAATCTGGAGCTTTCTCCTGATCCTGAGTCTGGCTGTATGTCTCAACAGCATCCCAGTCCCAAGAGTTTTCATGGCTTCATCACTTACTGAATAGTAATGCGTGGGGGTACAGTTGTCAGGGCTATGGAGGACACGTGGGTATGTAACAATATCCAACCTATGTTTCACAAATTAAATGACTAATTCATAAAGAGAATTTGTCACACTCCAGGAGCCACGCTGAAGCTGAATGCTGGCTTGATTGCAAACATCCATTTAATGGCTGGACTCATTGCAATCGTGGGCATTTTAAACAGATTTTCTTTGGTGTGTGGGCACAAATCCTCAGGCAGGATGAAAAGATCTGTGTCCTTTCTGGTGTAAGATTTGGGGTCTGAAAGCTGAGCATGAGCCCCTGGTCCATGTCCCTGCCTCCCTGGAGGCCCCTGCTCCTCCACTCCTGCCCACTGGGCTCAGGGAGGGTCTCTGGGAGGGAGGTCTGCTAAGGTTAGATGTAATGGTTTTGAGCTCTTAATGACAGAAATGTTGGAGAAAAATGAAGGAAAATATTTTACCAGTGTTCTTAGAGGAAAATTGAAACTTTTTAATGTTTCAAATTTATTTTTCCTTTCTTTCTTTTTTTTATTTTTTTTTTTTAAGAGGGAAAAACAAAAAAATTGTTAAAATACTAATTTTCCAGAACTGAGTGAATTTAAACTATGGAGAGTTACTGTCTCTGAAATGAAAGCCATGTGTTTAAAAAGAGAGAGGGAACAAGGGTGTCTTGCTCTAATTTGTGGTGGAAGCAGTGCATATGACATAAGCTTTTACAACATGAAAGTGAGGGATGTGCTGTTCATTATGGGAGTCATGGCCCTCTGTGGCTGTCAGGCATCACCTTTCTCCTGAAAGGATTCACAAAAATACCGAAATTTTAAAAATATTTTTTAAAAAAATGGTAAAAACACAAATTTGGCTTGATTTAATTTAGATAAAATTACATATTTCAGTTTAATGTGATTCAAAAAGTCAGTTTTTGTCTCTTACTAGTTGTTTAAATAAAAGCTAATTCCACTGAATATGTTATTTGCTTCTTTAGACAGGAGTGTCAAGCAGAACACATCTAAAAGAAAAATACTAAGCAGATGTCTGATTAAAAATAAATGAAAACGTCTCAAGTCAATGGAATAACCTGTGGATCCAGTGGATGTAAGTTTAAAATACAAACGTTAGAAGCTAGACAACAGTGTTCCCACACTCATCCTATTTAATTAACTATAGATAAACTCCCCCTGCTTTCGGACTCAAGGAAAGAAAACAGCCAGGACTCCGCACAGATCTCACAGCAACACAAAATCAGCACCAGCTGAAATTGCATCCCCTGGAGCCATCAGGTAGCACCTGTTGCATCCCTGTGTGGCTGAACACCACACAGCAAAACCCCAGATGGAAGAGACAGCTCCCAGGGAGGTGAGGAGACAGCAGTGTCAGACCCTCTGCCATCCCACCCTCTGAGTAATGTATGCCTGGACGTGGGATTTTCCATGCATGGTGCATGGAAACTCCACTACTGAGTGACACTGAGCATCAGGTTTGCAAGCAGTGCCAAAGCTGGCTCACTGCCCCAGCCTGGGATACAGCAAATTCCCCTTGCGGTGCCACCACTGCCCAGCAGGCACAGCCCCGAGGAACTGACCTCGAGCAATGCCTTTGCCATGCTGATTCACCCATCTCAGAGAGCAGAGGCTGCTTTTGAGCTGGGTAAGTAAGGTGCAGCTTCACCCTCCAGTTATCCGATCCTCTGCTGTTTGGCAACATGACGTTTTGGGAAAAAATCGGTTGTTCACTGGCAGACTTATCTCTGCCTCTCATCTTCTCTGCCACATGACCCTGCTCTCTTTGTACAGGGTGTAGGTTTCCAGTAATGCGAGTTCCTGCTGGGCTCCACAATTGCCTTTCCAGAAAACGCTAAAAATGTGCATTGCATTGAAAGGTGAATGAAGATGAGCCAAGGGGCTCACTGGTAGCACAGCAAGGCAGGGCACCACCGGGCGAGCAGGGCAGAGAAGAGATCCCAAAACAGAAGCAGGGAGTGTTGAGCTGCCTGGGTCAAGGAAGGGCTCAAAGAAAAGAGATGGCTATGGCAGCTGTCACTGATGTAAATCTGAATTTATCTGCGTAGGAGCATGTGGTTTGGAGGGCTTGGGTGAGGATTTGCATGCCATGGAGCAAAGGCAGCTCTAGAGTGGGCTTTATTCCCTGTGTTAGTGGTAGGACACACACCACCACATATAACCCTTTCCATGTTTAAACAAAGACACTGTGGATACACTGCTTCTTCCAATCAGTTCAGTATAGGCATTTAATAGGCTAAATGGTGTAATACATCTACAAGACATACATTAGTCGAGTATTATGTACAGGTGGCATTTTACAAAATTAGAAAGAACTGAAATAGAGCAAAATTCAACAATGTCTTACTCCATAAAACTTCCTTTCTGCACTACATGAAATATTCTACAAGCTAGACTAGAAAAATATGACTGAATGTCTTTTTTTTCTTTTTAGTTTCTACAAAGCTTTTAATCCAGAAAAAAATACAAAACAACTATTGAGTTTATTAGAGAGACAACACTTGCACACAGACGAAGTAAGTGGACATTCATAGACCTGCAAGTTGAATAAATAGGGCTTGTTTGTATAAAACAATTTTCTCTCTATCTTGCTTTCCTGTTTTAGAGCCTCTGGCCCATGGTCAAAAAAATAAAAATGGGAGGAGGAGTTTGGCTTTGCACGGTTATTAAACTGAGGCCACACAGCTTTAGGAGAAAGCTTTAGTTTGAAGCAACCGTTTGCTTCAGGTAAAATACTTCAGGGGAGCGGTGCAGAAGAGGGGAAAGGAACGAGAGGAGTAATTAGGCTGGAAGAAGGAAATCTGGGATTTCTATACCAGCTGCAGCTTTATGTACAAGGATGAAAAAAAGTAGTGGTGCTTGCGTGGCGTTTTTTCAGGGTGTATGTAGAATTTAGTTGTTTCTTTGGGAAACATACTTAGGGAAGTGCCATTGACCTCAGGTGGAAATAGGATAAGGGCCATCCAGAGCAGGAAGGGAGGGAGCGTCTGAAAGCAGATAGAGAGCACAGAAAATTGGGGGAAGTGTTTCAAACAACTGTTTTTCCTTTTATAAAGCAAGAAGCAAATTAAGTGATACATCTAACGTCATTCCTCACAGAGCTGGGCAGATGCAGATTGGAAGGAAATCACACAGCTAAAAATATGTCGTCACTGCTGTTGTTTTCTCCCCAGAGCTTTGTAAAACTTCTTGACAGTCGATGCAAAAGCAGCATTTAAAGAGCACCTCCCACCAGCCCGGCTGCCTCGCCAGCACAGCTCTCCTCCTGCCACGGTGGGTCCGAGCTGGGGACCTCCCTCCCCTCACTGCTCGTGTGCCAACACGCAGCTCCAGCTTGTTCTTGCTTCGGTGGCTTTACCAGAAAACTGTCACCAGTGAAGGGGGTGACAGGGACAGCAGCCAGATTTAGGAGGTGTTCTTGAAACCTTCATTTACTCTGGTGAAATTCGGTGCTCTGACCGGAATCCCACTCACCCAAAAAAGTAATTCTAACAGTGTAGGCAAGAAAGTCTACATCGAGAAGGCAAAACAGATTGTTATATAGATTGAGAGAGCAAAGTTTAACTTAAGTATCACATTATACTGTACTACACTGCTTATAAAAAGGGTCCTAGATCCCAAACACCCCAAATAATGAGCTATAGTTTTGTACATAAATTAATGTTGCTTTGAAGTAAAATAGTCTCTTTCCTTTTTAATAAACATTCATTGCACAGAATTCTTTGTAAGTAAATATATTAAATTTGGTTGCTAAGAAGGTAAAAACTTAGTACTACATCTGGCCAGTAAATTTTATCAACCATCACACAATTAAAAGTTGTTGTTAGCGAAAATTATTACTGGAGAAAAGAAAGCACTTGGAAGTCAACTTAGGAGTTAATGCCGGAAGAAATCCTGTTATTTCGCTCCACCTACAGCGAGCAGCTTCTTCTGGATGCAACATTAATTGGAAGTACAGACCTCATCCAGCCCTGCAGAGATGGAGAAAGCCAGCTTTGCAGCTTACAGGACACTCATCACTGACAGTAAAACCCCTCTGAGTACAGGCAGTATCCACCCCCACCAGCCCATCCAACGAGTCATATTTTGGGCTGAGATCGGTGCTTCTCCTGGGACAGTGGGAGGGAGTCTCTGGGAGGTCCCTGTGCAGGAAGGGATTCACTCCTGTCAAAATGACCCCCAAATTCCCAAGGAAAATCCACTGGAGGGCATAGGTGTCCAGAGACAGCTTGTCCAACCATGAGCTCTGGGCTCCAGGAGGTGAAGGTGCAACCAAAGCTGAGGGGGCCGTGCCGCAGGTGAGAAGGGCACCCCTTGGCACATGTACTCCTGCCAGCAGTGCCAGCTTGGGCGGGAGAGAGGCAGGTGTTTGTCCTTCCACCATGGCTCTCCTGCACCCCTCCTACTGCAGGTGGCTCAGGGGAAACCTGGAGCCAGGCAAAAGGGAGGACAGGTTTGGGATGTGCTATGGAGCTCCTGCCACCTACCCCCTACCACCACCCAGCTCAGGGCAAGGGAGGAGCAGCTGTGCCCCTGCACCTACATTGTACACCAAACATACCAAAGAAGTAATGTCACAACAATCTCTATTAACAAGGTGGGACAAAGCCAGCCCTGGGGGAAGCAGGAGCCATCTCACTGGCTTTAAGGGTGAGAAGTGCACGCCACACTACGGCTGGACCCGGCCTGAGGAGTGCATGAACAGCCCGATCCACCCCACCAAGCCCAACACAGCCAGCCTCACTGCACAAACACCAGCGAGCAGCTCATCGCTTCGTTAAGGTACGGCGAGAAAGCGCTTCCGAAAGGCATCAGCCTTACTGAAAAGGCAGCTAAGGAAAGGCTGGTTCGTCCAAAGATGCACAGGTTAGCCAAAGGGAGAGAACTGCTCTGGGCTGCCCCAGGGCGGCAGCCTGGAGGCAAACCTTGCCCTTGCGTCTCTATACAAAAGTTACAAAATCAATCGGTGACATTATATTACATCTATTGTCCATAATATCACAGTGCTAGTTTTAAATGGCTAAAAAAAGAAAGTTTTTAGATTTAAGACATTCCTCCTGTAGAAACGCAACCCCTTTGTCCTGCTGTTGATACCTGAAAGCAGCCTCTCTTGAAAAAGATAAAACCAATGAAATGCACTAATTAAAATTAGGAGCATCTTTTCCTTGACAGCCTTCTATTTCCTAACACATCCCATTGTTTCCCAAGGGGAAATTAAACAAATAATATGAATCCCAGCCTGAAAATCAAAATGTTAGAAGAACAGTTCTAAAGCCCAGATGCTTCTTACCAGGTACTAACTAAATAAAACCCTTGCAGATTTAAATACAGATTACTTTGACATGTCTTCAGAGTGTGTTAGCTTTCCAACAACATTCACAATGAACTTTCACTTCTGAGGCCATGGAGTTCCTACTCATTCTCTTCAGTTCTGCTTTCCAGAGTATCTGTACTGT
Organism: Callaeas wilsoni; assembly: GCA_013398955.1. Classification (NCBI taxonomy): domain Eukaryota; kingdom Metazoa; phylum Chordata; class Aves; order Passeriformes; family Callaeidae; genus Callaeas; species Callaeas wilsoni. The sequence goes on from VWPU01006011.1 coordinate 220,195, forward strand.
CTTCCACTTCTTGAGCTGGGTGTGCTAAAGTATCTGCAAAGAAACAGCTCATCAGCATTTATTTCCCCATGTAGGTTCAGCCTTTGTTTGATTCCCTGCTCTACCTGGCAGTTAATCTGTTAGGGTGATCAGACCTGACACAAGCAATCTTCTCTGCTTGCAAACCAGTAGTTAAACCTGGAGTACAAAATTCTGAGTGCATCACAGTCTGACTTTACAGGGAACCTGAGACCTCAGGTAAGATATTAGTGAGATGAGGTGATCCCTGTGGACAGCCACTCTCATGGGAAGGCTGCCTGGTCTCTGAAATCTGCTTGAGCTGTCAGGCCTGAAGACATAATGAATCTAAATCAAGGCACAAAACCAACACAGAAACCACAATATATAACCTGGAAGTCAGGAAATAGACTTGGCTCATATTTCTTCTTGAATGATCAAACCCTGTGGTTGTCACCAACCAGAAATGCCAACTGCAATAGCAGGTGATTTTACACTTCAAGACCATTTGTCATCACCCCTCTGAAGGGAAGGGAAGGTGCATCTTGCACCCTGTCCTGGCTGCTGTGTCTGGGCCTTTGGGTGGCAAATGCTGATGCACTGAAATGGAAACCAGGTCACTCTATGAGAGAAAAGGACAGCACTGAGATGAAAAAAAAAAGGAAGTAAATAGACCAGTTTCCCACTGGAGCACTTCCTGTGCAAGCTACACTTAGACAAGGTCTTACCTTTACCTGTGTTTACCCCAGAGTGACACTGCTAGTCAGGGGTACGTATTTGGAGTTCCTGCTGCACTAACACACTCCTGAGACACCAGGATGCTTTGAAAACCTGCAGCTGTCAAACATTCCACCTCTAGGCTAGGAGACAGGGATAGATACATGCTACTGACCAGGATTACTGTTCCTGAGAGTGACCTGCTAAGGTGCAGTGCACTGTTGGCCATGTCAGTGGCTGATGCAGATGAAAACACCATCACTCAAAAGCTACAACAAAATTTTCAGTCCACAGGACTCCTCCAGTGCAGATGTTTTCTGGGCACCTTTATGTACCTACAGATATTTGGCTCGCTGTTAACTTCAGTGCACAGCACTGTCTGAAACAGCTATTTTCCTATGGGGAACAAGGATGAAAATTACTCATTCAGACCTTCCAGATCCATCTGCTGCTGCTGTTGCTGGACACAGACTCTTTGGTCCCCATGAAGACCCTTGTCCTCTGCTGACTTGAGGTCCTCAGGAGGCCAGCGCAGCTCCCCGCTCTCCACCTCCCCGGACTCGGTCGGCTCCACCACAATTGAAGGCAGTCTTTTGGACAGCTTGGGGTACTTCTCACGTGAGTCTGGGAAGGCCTGGTGAGACATTTGGGGAATGTACATCACAGCTTTGCCCAGGGATGTATATTCAGAGCAAGCAAAGCATGTCCTTTCTACATCTGACATGCACTCACATGTCCATTAAGAAATGCTCTTCCAACTGGTGCAGAACAACAGCCCTGCACAGGGAGGATTTCAAAAGCAGCTGAACCCAGCTCCTTGCTGGCCAAGCATGGTGCAGAGGGGCTGCAGGTCTCAGCACACTCTCCCCTGCACATGCTGCCCCTTCCTGAGCTAGGAACCCACTTTGCTTGCCTGTGTGTTGAGAAGATGATTGCCTTAACTTGTGTGATCCGACACGAGCAGTGAAAATGGAGACTTGGGAGACAAAACCTCTTATGCTGCCAAACACTTGTGTTTCAGTTCTGGTGGGGTTTTGGGACACAGAAGTCATTGCTGTAAGGCTAAGCTAAATGGCTGATGCAACCCTTCTGGCTGCTGTCCTTTTGCTCTGCTATGATATTCATGTTTTCTTGCAGTGACAGTTTATTAAGAAGTCACCATTGTGCAGAGCTGTTTTCTGCAATGTGAAACACTGTATTTTATGATGCATTCATGCAAAGCAGGTAGCCTCAGAGAACATCTTTACATAGAGGATGGTGCCAGCTATTTATTTTCATTTGTCACATTGAAACTGCAGGTCAAACACTACACAGTAGTTAGAGCTTGAAGCTGAACTAGGGCTTTTTAGTGAAGGATATTGTAACACGTAAAAGTGCTTTCCTGTTTTCAACATAGCTGGATCACTTAAATGTCTCAGGGTACTTTGTTTTGAACTGTTTTTTTTCTGGGTTTTGAGGCTTTTTTGAGTTTGGGGGGGTTTTTTGTGTGTGGTTTTTTGTTTGTTTGGTGGGGTTTTTTTGTTTGTTCATTTGTTTTTGTGGTGGGGGTTTTTTTTGTTTGGTTGGTTGGGGTTTTTTTGGTGGGTTTTGTTTAGTGGTTTTGTTGTTTTTTTTTTCTGAGGAAAAATCATTCCAGTTTCTCTACAACACTACCATAAGAAACTCTGTTGTTGCTTCACTGAAACCTTTTCTCCTGTATCCTCCAACTTCCATATACCTGCACTAACAAGTTACAAATCTCTCCGTGCTAGCTGAGTTTGATTTTTATTTTATTTCATTGTGTTTCATTTCTAACAATAAATCAAGGTGCATGTGAGGGGACCAAACTAGGGCTTGAGAGCAAGAGTGATCCTGGTTTAACGTCAGACACTGCCCCAGGTTTGCTGTGGGCTGGTGGGAACCCCCCACACATCTGCAACGTGCTCACCACTGAAGCAGGGTCTCTGCTTGATCAAGCCCTGCTGGTTACGTGCGCCAGTCTGAGCACAGCTCCTGCTGTGAGCACGGGCAGAAATACACAGACATTCCCTAGCCACCATAAAGGTGGGCACAACCCCCGGGACATTGACAGGGGTCTCATAACCCACTGGAAGCGTTTGCTCCATGGCTTTTGCAACCTTCCTTCATCTCAGCAGCTGTACTCTCTAAGAGCTGAGGGTTTAGCTGTCCCACTTGGCATCAGAGCTGGCGTGGGGAGGCAAGGCCTCGGGAAGGGCTGTGCATCTAGGAAGAAGCAGGCACATTTTTAACATTGCTGCGCTGCCCATATCTGACTTCTGAAGATGAGGAAGGACAATAACCCTCATCCTCACACCCCTGCTCCCTGCGGTACTGTCATGGGGATTCAATACTTTTTGCAAATCTATACAAAGGTGAGAAATGTTGCATATTAGTGCTATGAGACACAATCAGGAAAAAATTTCTTTTGTGAGAAAGCCCCCTCAGTACAATCAGACCAAGTGAATCACTGAAGGCAAACCCTTCTGATGCCACCCTGAGCTGCACCCACAGTTTATAACTCATCCTGTCCAAGCAATGCTGCTTGTGCTGCCTATCAGAAAAGTGCCACCCAGCTTCCCATTTCACAGACTTCTCCTGGGCTCTTCATAATCTGGAAAGACATTTCCATGGCAGCTGTCTTGACTGGGAGGAATTTTTAAAAAGTGGCTAATACAATCCTGCTACTTGGAAACCAAATATGAGACAAGGTCTCCTTGGGCAGGACACGTCCACAGTCTCCTGAGCAGCAGTGCCCTCCTCTGCAACCCACGGTGGAGCCCAGCTCCCTCAGCCTCATGGCTCAGCTGGCAGAAAATAGCCATAAAATTGTGGGCAAATTGCTGTATTTTCTCCCATGGCTGCAGAGGCAGGTGACAGTGACCTCTTCCCTGGCTATTGTGCAGCCTGCTGGGGTGGCAGAGGGCTGCATGACAGCCACCCCATCCCCAAGCCTGCTGGAAACCCCTGGATGGGCAATGCGATACAACAAAAATTCTTCTTTTTCATCTGCTTTCTGAAGCCCAAGGAAATGACATGGAGAAATCTAAAAATGGGCTGAGAGATGATTATTACAGCTGCAAGAAAATTTAGGAAAGGCACCTGTGTGGCCTCAGCTGTGACTATTTTTGTTTGTGTCATTCTCATACAGTCTTTTCTCACACCAACCACATAATTTTTTTTTCCACCAGAGCCCAGTATTTACCATGTCCCTCCAGGAATGAGTCAGGACTGGCAGGAAGCAGAGCTGCCTGTTGGGCCTTGCTGTGTTTTTCTGCAGAAACTGGAGCGTGTGATGAGTGGGCAGGAGACTGCAGGAAGAGAAGGACCGGTCTCCTGGACAGAGTGCTTGGAAGTTGCTGGAAGGAACCTAGTTCTCCCACTGAGTCACTGAGTTTGTGCTACATCTGATTTCTGTTTGATTTTTTTCCCCTCAGGTGGCTATCACTAAAACGTGGATGGTGGCATCTTCTCCCAGAGGGAAAAGGTAAAGGAGCTGGGGCAAAAGCTCTGGATCGTATGATCAGAGACACCATAGAACAGCCTTAAATACACAGGTGAAGTCAGGGCTGGGACAGAGTTTGGACAGCACAGACTAATACAACACTGAAAACCCAGAACTCAGTGAAGAAGAAAAAGAACATTGAAAATGTGCTCCTTGAGTGAGCAGTATCCATCCCGTGCAGTCTCTGAGGCATGGGAAAGCCCATAGTACGCTCTTTAAATGCACAAAGCTTTTCATTACGTGCACAAGTGATCCAAAAGAAATTTGCAAAATTTCTGTTCTGACTTCCCTGGCTTCCAAATGCTAGATTTTCACCTGCAACAGGCTGCTCCTAGAGTAGTTCTCTGAGCCTGCTTCCAATGTTAGTCATTGTGTTGAGAGGCAGCTCAGGTCCACCAGGACACATTGCGTGGTTTGTCTCTGGTAGTGGCACAGAGTCACAAGCACAACCACAGAGCACAAACTGCGATGTGGGGGCTGCCACAAGGGGGGCTTAGGACATTGTGATCCCTCCTGCTGCAATGAGCACCACGGGTGGGTGTTTGAGTGGGTGTGTGGAACTGCCTGGGGACAGAACATGCTCTTGCACCTGCCAGCAAATGGCCCTGACCAGTGGTGCTGCTATGATGCTACAGCCATTTCTGTGATGTACCCAAGCATTTCAAATGGTCTCTGTTCTAAAAAGGGAGCTCCCTCTGAGCCTAAGGAAACTCAGTTCATTCCAAGGGTGGCTGTATAAAAGCTTGGCACAGCACTGGCTGGATGTCTTCATCGCACATTAGTTGCTCAATCTGAACTCTCGGTTACAAACAGCCTCAGTGCCTGCATCCCTGCAGGATCTGGGCATTGCTGTCACTGTGCCCTGCAGACCTGGCATCCCACAAAACACTTCAGCCAAACTCTTAACTTTTAATAATAGAACCTAAGTAGGATCCAAAATATTTCAGGGCTTGTTCTTCTGGCAGCAGTGCTCTGTAATTCAACATCTACCCTAAGGACAGTTATTGGTTGCATTAAATCGCTTTTGATAAGCAACTCAGGACACTTTTCAGTTCTGCTGAAGTTACCTGGCTTGAAGGGCCTCCCTCCTCCTCAGGCGTCTGGCTGAGCGCGAATTCCTCCATCACCGGCTCTCGGGTGTTCATCACTTCTGTCATGCTGTGAATATTAAAACACAATGGGACACCTCAGCTCTGAGCTTTGGCCCCACAGCTAATTTAACAAAAGGTATTGGCTTTTCATATTGGTTTAAAATAATTGTGTTACACTGTCCTTCCTAAACAGTCCAAAAAATATTTCCTTGGCCTCCAAGCCAACTGTTACTGCTGCATGCTGTGATGCTGAGCAGGGCATCGACCCCAGCTGCCCCTAGAACAGCAGAGAGGATCCCCGCAGAGTCCCAGAGTCATCAGCTGGAAATTGGAGTCCTCCAATGTTATCAGCAATCAGTTTATTACTGATATATGAGCCCAGAAATTGCATCTGTTGACCAAAAAAAATTACTGGTGGAAATATCAGCCTTGAATTAAATTGTTATTCTGATTCTTCATAATGTCTTCAATATTTGCTCTTCCAGATGTCTCTTCCATTTAGTCATGAGCCAGCACTTCTTTTTAAGCTGTTAATTCCAGACACGCCAGCTGTATTGGTGTCTAAGGACCAGATTTTCACTAGTCTTTACTTGCCTGAGTGTTCGGAGAGGTGTTGAGTGGGACTTCCAAATGCATCAGGGACTATTTGGCACCTAAATCTCATTTAAATCAGGGGATTTAGGAACCTACGGGGCTTATGTGCCCATTAAGCATCACCCTGTGCCCTTTGGCACCCGCGGCAGTCCGGCGCTGGCCCTGGAGCTCGCCTGGTTCTGCCGGGCAGTGCAGCATTCCAGAGCAGAGACGGAGCCGGCTGCAGCCCCTGCTGCAGAGCTCAGCCCAGCCCGTGGCTGGGCAGCTGCACGTCTCTGTGGCATTGGGATTTTCCTCACATTTGCCATTTATAGATACAGCATTCCACTGAAAAATCTGAGGATGCCTGAAATCTCCAGAATGCATATTAAGCGTGTAGGAGCAAACAGAGCCTGACCCACTCCGAGCTGAAGGGGCCGTGTTCATTTTAAATGTTAATACATCAGCCCTGCAGAGATCTGGCACGGAGCTTTCACTCTCTTTAGCTGGCATTCATCAGGTAGTGCAGTTAGTGGCTGCTGGAGCCTCCTGCAGCACACAGAATGTAGGCATCATCCATTAGGCTGCCCTGCCACCTGCCACAGCAAACACTCCTTTAGGCACGACTAAATGCTGCCATTAATTCTGGTCCTGCTGCACACACAAAGGCTTTCTTTGTAAAGGCTGCACCTACTGAGAAATGCCAACTAAAACATCTTAAGGATAACTTGTTTCAGGCTTACATTACCAATTACCCCACAGAACTAAATTTTACAATATCTGCAATTACTACGAAACCCTTCACAATGACTTTAATTAGCTGTCGCATGGAGCAGCATGATAGTGCAGAGACGTTCACTTCCACTGCATCATATTTAAGAAAAAGCATGGCAGAACCATGGGACACCTGAGCTCAGCTGTGGAGCAGGACCCAAGCCTGCAGGCCTTCATCAGCTTAGGGAAAAGCCCTGAAGGGTCACCCTTGGACCCAACCAACACTGAATTAATTCACACACTTCCTGGTACATGCATAGAACAGCAAAGCAGAACCAGGCTCTGAAACCCAGCAAAAGGCTGAACCAAACCCCCAGTCTGAGCACCCTGCAGCTTACACAGCCAGAATCCTCCCAGAGCCATGGCACAGTAGAAGAGGGAGAGATTCTGCCTGCAAGGAAGAGTGTTTTGACCTCCCAGCCCATACTTGGACCTGCACCACTTCCCCGGGACAGCAGAAACCACCTAATTAGTAAAATACATAGGTCTTCTGGACACATGCTTTTATTCCTGCAGCAGCCAGCAGGCCATACCACAGGGCACCTGTGGACAACAGCACCGAGGGAGCAGTGACCTGGAAATGGGAGACCCCTCCCAGCAGTGGTGACTGTGGGCTCCACTCTGCCAGCTGCTCCTGCCACCTGAGACAGCACTGAATAGAAGAGAGATGTGCCCTTGGACCAAAAGGAAAGTAGCACTCCCTTTGATGCCTCCTGCCTCTGATTACCCCTGATGCTCATTCCGTTCTCGCCTTTTTTCCCCATCCTGGTCCCAGTCTCTTCCTTGTTCCCAGAGGGACCCTTTTCACCCCTCCTGCTGCCCCTCTGGGAATGACCACACTAGACAATAGCAGACCACGCTCTTCCAGCCCAACTCTTTGGGAAGAGTTGTTTTGCAGGGCTTTCACACCCTGTGTTAGCCAGACCCAGCTGTGAGCCTGGAGGAGCACTGGGCCCACCACTCTGAGCATGTCCAAGACGAACATCTTTCTTTTGGCATCCTTCTTGGGGTTTGGCACCCCATGCCCAGCTGTCCTGGATTGCAAGGAAAAGGAAATGGGAAAATGTGTGTCTAGATGGAAATAATCTTAGAGGCTTTGTGTGGGGCCCATATTTATGAGGTCTTGGTCTTGGCAACCACAGATAAGCTATACCCCACTGCTGTGTGTCCTGGGGGTTGGTCCCTGCTAGCCAGCAGCAGACTCCTGCAGTCACTCATAGCTGGCTGGTTTATTTTAGCAGCAGTTCAATACATTTAAAATGTTTAAATATTTCTCTGTCCTTGTTCCATGGGAAATTAGAGATATACATCCACACATGCACTGTCAAATGTGTCATATGAGCTCAAAGATGTTAAGACCTCACGAAATTCTATTATTGAGCAATAATGGGCTCCGTGCTTCCCTAAGACCACATTATACCCTGCAGATTATTTGTAAATGACAAAGACAAATGATTTGGGCTAGAAAAATGGTGACAGTCCTGCCAGTGTTACAGCAGATGCCTCAGTGAATCAGCTCCCAAGCTGTTGAAGCCCAGGCCATTTCAGAAAATCTGTGCAACTTAAGGCTTTGATTGAATAGGATGGCAGAAGTGATTGTACTTGATGTGTTTCAGAATAGAACATGGGGCCATGCAATTGGCAAAATAATTAGGCTTTAACTGGAATAGATTAATTATTCCCAGTCTCCACTTTGAAACAGTGAAGGAAAGCAGAAGAATCTATACGGGCTGTGAAAGCAGTGATGTTTCTAACAAGTTTAACTAGGTCTTTAACACGAAAAATAACTAGATATAAAATAATTGAGAATGCCACTACAAATCAGTTCACTGAAACTTCAAAATCACCTGTAGGACATCACTAAGTTGTTTATAAAGCCATATAATCTGAACAAGGGGCTTGTGGTGCTGCTTAGGGCTTTTCAAACTGTGATAAGATTTATGTGCAGGAGAATCTTTTACTTTTCAGCCAGTGTTGATGGAAAATATTAAGCCACTTTTAGTGCTGCTTTTATGTGAGATGTACTGACATACAACAGAAAAGTGGCTGATACAAACAATTATAAGAACTACAGCTCTTTAATTCAGTCTTGCATTCATTTTAAGTACGGTAGATGCTGGTATCACCAACGACATACAGTAGCCATAGTGATGCAAAACAAGGCAATAAATAGCATTTACAAACAAAGGATAAATTCTGTTCTGGTGGATGAGTCATCTACTCTGAACCTTAAAATTCTTGTGTCAGTGAATTAAGAGATACATTACTTCCCCTAGGTTTAATTAAGCACAAATATACCAGTTGGGGGGGGGGAAGCAAAATCTGTTCTTGCATTTCTGTGAGAAAACTACATTTAGAGAAGATTATCTTAAATGCAGTGCTAAAGTGCTACAGTCGCAGGACAATACTATGCCACACTATGCTGATCTTTTCCCAGAGGCATGGAGCAAAAGCACAGATCACTTTCTGCAGCTCGTGATGGCACTAACAAGGTCAGTAACATACACAGCAATATATAGCCTGACAAGTGAGAAAGGCCTCAGAAACAATGCACACATTTTTATTTTAGGTTTTGAACTGAGGGCAAAACTGACCTGTGAAATTCATAGGGTAAAAACAGTATCTGAATGAAGACCAGTTTCAGGACTCAAAAATGTGCAGTGCTTATGGAAAATAGGCAGGTCATGTGATGCAAGGAAATATTTCCTTAAGGACAGGGGCACAAACACGTTTTATGGGACAAGCTGAGCCATGGTTAGGAAGAGCTGTTCCCTGAAGCACGAATCAGTGTGGAGGACTCTCAGATATGCACTGAACGGAGGCTGATCCTGCTCTCACCTCTCCTGTCAGGACAGGCAGGAAAGGGGACCCCGGGCCGGAGCATGAGGCTCTGTGGAGGATGAGCAGCAAGTACAGGGCAGTGACAGAAGAGAGCACGTTACCTTCAATCACATCAACGGGTGTCACTTCCAAAAACCGTCCTTGCTGCAGGCGTCTGCGTCGCTGACGAAGTGGCGTGCAAACTCAGGCAAATCCTGGAAGTGCCTGGAAGAGACAATACAGCAGAGTCAGAGTTTGTGACCAAAGGGACAACGCAGGCAGGCACTGGTGTGAAAGAGTTCTGCCGAAAGCTTGCTGCAGAAGCTCCCACTGTGAAGGTCTATATCATTTTCTGTGCGATATGGGATTTGATCTCACAAAGGACGAAGCTCGTAGAGCATCTTGTGAATTACTGAGGCAATTAATGTATCAAATCCACCTAAAGCTCTCAGCTGAAACACTTCACAATCCAACTCTTTGTGATGCTAAACCTTATTCCTTAGTGTGAGTTACACAAAAACTGCTGAAATTGAGACACTCTGAAATTCTCCCATACAGAAATTGTATTGATAGTTGGAAAACTGAAAAATAAAAAACTTATTCCCTCATTTGGCAGGAGCAGTTTGTTTAGTGAGGCACAGTTCTACTGATCAAGACACAAAGAAGACAACATATGCTCAAAGAAGTATCCGTTGACATTGCATTACTGCAGAAGTCAGCAGGGGAAGAGATTTTGTGCAATCTCTTCAGAAGTCACAGGGGAAGAGATTTTGTGAAAGATCTACTCCAATTTGAAGGTAATACTTTGACTGGTATCAGGACAGGGAGCCTGCTGAGCAGAGGTGAGGATCCCACCATTTCAAAGTGCGAATCACTGATTTCTGATGACTTCTCTGTCAGAAAGCCTTAGCTGATGAGCCTCAGGAGTTACAGGGCATAAATATAGTCAGTATCTAGGCCAGAGATGATTTTCTGAGAAATTTGTTTAGCCCTACAGCTTTCCAAATATATATTCATGCCAGCCACAGCTATTTCCTTGGATGGGAAAAAGGTGTTTTCAGTGAAGTGAATGGCACTAGTGTATATATTTTATATCCTCCAGTGGTTTGGATTCCAGCCCAAATGATTAAACAAATCTACCTGCTCTGGAAGCCTTCCTACCAAGATTTATAATACTGGATTAACTGCACACTGATTTTATTCAAAAACAGTGACAGAGGAAAAATTGTCTATTGCATTCTGGAGTTTCTTCTTGTGCCACAGGCCACGCTTATTGAAAATTAGGGAAGCAGGAAATCACTTCTCTGTCCCCAGGATTCAGTCCAGAAGGTTTAATTCTTGTCTGGCAGTTCTCCATCCTAACCAATGACCAAACCAACTTCAGAGAGACTAATGTTTTGTGCCTTAAAAATTCATGACTACACTCAATGCTTGTCTCCTATAAAAACAAGGGAGCATCTGATACCATGCTATCCAATGCTCTGGGAAGATTTTTATCCCACTACCTACTACAAAGCTGCTGTTATTAAACCTATGAAAATTCAGCTCGAACTTGTCTACCTTCAATGTCTCCTTCAGAAAAGACTGGATGTAATAAGAACAATTACTACACTGAGTCACCTGTCAATGAGAGACAAAAGGGTGCAAGAGATAAGGAACTAGGCACCACACGGTCACTGGTTGGAATCCAAGCCAGGCCACTTGCTATTTAGAGTTATCTTCAGATGACTGGTTAGTGGTATACAAGGACCCATGCAGTACTGAACTAAGTAAACCCACATCCATTGCTTTCCAGTCTCGACAAAGGACTTCTGGATTTAACTGACCCAATCCCAATCCCCTCTCTGGTGTTTTGGGCAACTCTGTCCTATGGTGCATGCAGTGTTGGACAGGGGATGCCAGCCCTTGGTGCTCAGCTACTTGAAACCTGTAGTAAAAAAAAATTCACTTCAGGACCACAGCATGGAAAATGTCCCTTCTCCCAGTACCACAGCCATTTTTAAAACCAGAAAAACTTCTTCCCAGTCAAGACTATTGTAGAGTTCAGTATTTCCAGTGTACAGAACTACCAAATGCATTTACTCTCTGAAGAGAAAATACTCACTTTACCTAGCTAATAGATGTGACTACCTTCTTAGACTGACAACAGAGGAAACACAAACTAAAGCCCTTCCTTCTGTGATACTGCTTAACCTTTTAAAAACGAGGCACAGCTACTGAGACCATGTGAAGAGCTTCTACTGCAATGGAACCCATCTGGAAATTACCCAAGTAAAGCCTTTCTCTGGTTATCTCTTCTTGTCCCTTCTTACTTTTACCCACCTTTGCTGCTTTCCAGCCTGGAGCCCGCTTGCTCAATGCACCCTCTTCCAACCCACCCATCTTCTGCCACCAGAAGAACTTGCCCTCCTTTGCCTCAGCTTGATAACCAGCTTCTTCTCTGGCTGCAGGAGCACCAACACAGCTCTACTGTCATTAACAGGAACCAAGTCAAGTCTCAAGTCTCAGAGACCAGTGGTACTGCCTGGCCACCCCTTGTCTGGGCTTGCAGAGCCTGGCTATGCCTCCTAGCAAAGAACAATTAATTTAGGGATTACTCCAATGAGCTGGTCATGTCTTGCCTCTTTAGGAGCCATAGCATCAAGCAAGGAAATCCTAAGATTTCCCAAATTTTCACTAAGGAGACCAAGGAATGCTTCAGTGGTGGCCCCTTTGCCCAGACCAAGGGCCCTCAGCTCACACAAGGGGATGAATTTCCACCTGTGCTGGTGGCATGGGTCACAAGTCCAGGCTCTGAAAGGTGCTCTCTGGGCTTCCCTCCCACTTTGGAAAGCATCTGGAACAAACTGCATTTTTGGAGCTTCTACAACCTGAGGACACAGCCTGTCCCAGTGGGGTGGTCTCACCACCCGCGGGAGAACAACTGGCACCAGAGCAGAAGTGAGATATTGGGCAGCAGCTCTGGTCAGTTGGAGTGTATGGGAAGCCCAGCCTGGCTGTCTCTCCTGAGTCTGCCCTCCATGGGGGCAGAGGACTCCACCAGGCACAGCAGGAGAAGCCTCTCCTTGGGTTAAATCCACCGTGAATTGCAAAGTAGATGTTTTTAAAGAAAGCGTGCTTTATTGGGCAAAACAGAAACAGGAACTGGCCACAGGCTGCAATCCTAGCAGCCCACTTGATAAAGGAGCATGTTTCAGAGGCTCCGAGCCCCAAGCTTTTCTCCCACAGGCAGCAGCACCTCCAAAATCAGGGCACTTCTATTTAGAAATTCCTCCTACTCTGGAAACATCACCCCTTCTCCCTGAGCTGCCCCAGTGCTGGAGACAACTGGGTGGCAAAGGGAGACCTGACCTCAGGATGCCAGGGCTGCTGTTAGATTAGCAGGGACTGCTGGACACCCTCTTCCCTTCCCAGGCTTCCCAAAGTAATCACTGCCCACTGAACACTTATGGAAATATTATGATAACAGCCTAACAATACCACATTGAAGGTGCACCTTCTAACAAAGTGTAGATAGGAGGCAGAAATTGGCCTTGAACCACTGCTACACTTGCAAATCTATCATTTTTCTGGCACGGCAGAAACAGAAGCCCTCCCCTCCATATTTCAATGGGTCAATCCCAAGGGCTTTTCCAGCCCCGTACTTAAATTGTGCTGGACAGACGGCGCCACGTGGCTCTGCTGGCTCAGCCTCGTGCGCAGGAGTGCCGCAAGGACGGAGCTCCGGGTGCAATCGCAGCACACGTGCGACTCCCACTGATTCAGACATCGCTGCAAACAAAGCGGGAGCTCAGCCTTGGGCATACGGGCTCCACCTCCCGCCTCACCCCACCACAGCCCCGGGTAAATGCAAATTTTCTTCATTCACGGAGTCGAGCCTTTGTGTGTGTGCTACAAAAAGAAACCCCTGCTATTGATTACAAGGAAAATTGGGACAGGGCATGCATAAGAATGGCGTTAGGTGGGAGCAGCAATGGTCTGTTGCTTGCGTTTTGCAGAGTGGAAAATTTCGATGGGTCACAGGAAACCCTGCTCAGTCCTAATAAACAAACAGGTCAAAGGAGGTTTTTCCGCCCAGAAGAAGAAAGGGTGCCTTATTCAGGCCGCTCTGCTGCAGCAGAGCAGGCTGTCAGTTCAGCCAGGGTGGAGGAGTAGGTGATGTACGGCAGAGCTGCAGGTGTGGTGGTGGATGAAGCCATGAAGGGGCTGCTCAGATGGTACAAGAAGGTGCGTGTCCCTGCAAGGAATGTCAGTTGGCATTTTCCATGGCCAGGTGCTTCTGTGGATCCAACTCCTCCATATCTCAGTCTTCTGTTAGTCCTAGGAGGATGGAACTACGGCTGAGAACCACAAAGGAGGCCTGGGTCATCCACAGGCAGGACCATGCCCAGTACTCTACTGAGGGTGGGACAGTAACTTAGGCATCTTGGCACGACCCAAACCAAGCACTTATCTCAGTGACTTCCCACAGCCTCCAGTTTCCCTGACTGCTAATCAGCTCAGCTTTTGGACACTGCGGGTAGAAACTTGGACTGGGTCTTTGTTTCCCTGGTTGTATGTTTGTAATGGATGCACTTTATGAAGTGTTGTGGATTCCACTGGACTAGCAAAATGTAAATCACCGCATGGACTGCAGAAGATAAATGTATGAACTCCTATTTAAACCTCCCACTTCTTTTTGGATGCAAATCTCTTTCCTAAGCAACTGAGAAAAGTGCGATATGTGTCAGAGTCTGGAGATTAGAGATCTGTTCTCTTCCCTCGTTTCAGAAGCTCTTGTCTTCGGCCACCCACACAGTACTCGAGTTCTGCTCTCCGCAGGCCAAAGCTGCCTTCCTCTCCTCGGCAGCGTGTGCTCCACAGAAGATGTCGATCTCTCTCAGGAAGCAGCGAGATGAAACAACTCTCGAAGTGGAGGAGCTGAGGCATTTCAGCATGAGACACAGCACGTAGTTTGGGAGAGCGAAAAGGGGTAGGAGGCTGCTATTTCCAGACTGTGCTGCCTCTCACCGCTAACTTTGTGGCAAGCTGCAGTTTTTACTGTTCCTGCTCCAAAGAAGCTACTGGGGTAAATATCACCCTGGGGAATTTCTCAGACACTCATCTGTGGACTCCCAACACTACAAAACACAGGCTTACAAAGGGCCGGTGCTGGCAGATGACTCTAACTCAGCCTCCTTGACTCCTGGTGTTGCACAATGAGCCATTGGGGAGCCACTGTTCTTCTTACATCCCCGGATCCTGGAGCGCCATGGCTACATACAAACCTCAACTTCCAGTTTGCTGTAGTTGTTCAAGTTCCTACTGGCCCTCTTGCCAAAAAGGAGCTAAAAACTAGACTCATGAATGGTCAAAGAAGAAGTAAAAAGAACTAAAATGTGCCTGTGTTTAACTATCACAGTTTTTAAAGCAATCTCATGATTTGGGGGTGATTCAACTCAAAGCTTTTCCAAATGATACTTGCAATGCTGCTTGCTATGGGTGCTTCCTTGGTGGATTCTTTGTTTTGCTTTTTCTTTTCTCCTGGCTGCTTTAAAGCAGCTCATTTATTTCAGCTCTTTGATCTCAGCACTAAACTACCTGAGCTTCCTCATGGAAGATGCCACAAGGGATAGGTACGGCAGGAGAGGAGGGGGGGCAGCCAGACAGGATGCTTGGAGATAGGGAAGGGGAGCAGACAGCCAGGAAGCATGTGTAGAGCAGCGGAGGGAGGAAGAAGTAGAGCAGATGGGAAGAATGACTAAGCCAGCTCCTCTGAATGCTGGTAGACCTCGCTATCGTGGAAATCTCCACAGAGCCCTCATGGAACCGTGTGCCAAGAGAAAGTTTGGATTTATTTTTTTAACGTCAGATTCTCGGCAGCTAATTGATGTGAGAGGAACTCATTAGGAAAACACCTCATCAAAATTAGAGATAAGCCTCAACAAGCTGTTAAATGTTTTAGAGGTATCTCTTCTGCTACTTGCTGTGCAAATACTCTCTCATCTGAGAATTTGCTTTTGGGATCAGAAACAACTGTATTGAGCAGTGTGATTCTGCATAGGCTTTAATTTCCCATAACCTTACGAAGCCAGCATCTTACAAATAACTATATTGCTCATTTTAACTCAGAGAAACCCTTACTAAAAGCTTTTGGAAAGAAATGGTTTTGTTTCTGGGATCTGCTCTGGAAGATGATGATTCTTTCATCCCTAATATTTCACGCCACAATTGTCCCTCACCTTGCAGCACCCGTGGGAATCAGCAACAGATTAAAATTGGCTTCCTGTGCTTCTTTCTACCATTCCCTAGGTATTTTTGGATAGTTCTGAATTCAAGCAGGGGAGTGAGGAAAAACATCTTAGAGCATCAATATAGAGTACATGATTCTCAGATGGAAATGTCATGGGAAATGGGTTGTAAAATGTTTGATGTCTTTCTGGCACCATGAAAGAATACTAGGTAACAGAGTAGGGTAAGAGGTTTCTCATTTCTAGGTAACAGAGTAGGGTAAAAGGTTAGGTGCAGTCAGATAGAACAGTATTTACTTAAAAGACAAATTAGTTATCTCCTTGTAACTTTGGGGAAAATTAGAATACAGTGTTATCAGTGTTATGTTACAATATTGAGCATTTAGCAGAAAATTTAGTAAGGCAAATGAAGCAAAAGTGGCAAGATTTTTAAAAAACAAGCAAACAGGAACCCACCAGAGACTCCTAAAGAACAAAGACAGTGAAGTGGCTATTAATATTCCTTCTTGGCAATTAACAGCATAACCACAGGTGTCATGATATTACAACCTAACACCAGAGATGCAGCTGGTTTTCTCCAGGAATTAAAACTCCGTCACCTCAATTGAATTTCCAAGCATGGGTAGCTTCCCTAGCCCAAGATGGAGGATAGGAGAACACTGTGTCCTACCACAGTAGGAATGGGGAAGATGGAGGGTGAGGACAACACACAGCTAAAAATTCAGTGTGCTTTTTTTTTAATGAGCCATTAACACTGAAAGCAGATATGCATTAACAAGGCTGTGAGTCTTCCTGCCAACCAATTAACATTCACCTCCTGAATCTAGAGGTCTACTAAGTATTGGCACAGAGGCAGTTTATGTGTGTGCATGTCAGAGACAGAACTCGGCTGACAATTCAGGTTACATCTTACACAAGCTGCAGTGGTCTCAACAGAGGAGCTGGACTTGGACTATTTTCTCCTAGTCCTATGGGAACATGGGCACTACAGGGTAAAACACTGTGGGATCAGTCAATGCACGCTGATGAGAGAAGGGAATTCTCCTGCTGGACCACAGCTTCTTCCAGCACTGGCATTTGCCCTGCAGGGGATGGGTCATGCTCTCTCCAAACCATGAAGGAGAGGTGGTCCCAGACCCTGAGGACTTCAGTCAAAGAGGGACAAAGACTGAGATGAGATTTTAAGGACCTGTTGGTATCAATCAGTCTACTTCATTCTAGCTGGATGTTATTGGTTGGCAGTTTTCCTGGGGTTTGCAATAAAGCCTTCCCTTGAAGACTGAAAATTCAGGAAATTGATTGTTTTACAGAATTTTCCAGAGAATGTGCATGTTTAAGAAGTAAAGGGAAGGGCTGCTGCTGAGGCAGATACAGGTCTCCTTGAAGTCCTGGCGGAGCTCTTCTTGCCTTGAATGACATAGGATCAAGGCTTCTCTGACCAACCTCTCCAAAACAGAAATGGTTAAATGGGCTCAAACACAGGGGCATAATTTCAGAAACGAGAGAGGAGAAGGAGAAATTTCAGCTTGGGACACTCTGGGGTTGGTACCTGATCCACGCAAAAGCCTGTTGCTTAATACAAAGAGATTATTGTGAGAAGGGAGGGAAAGTAGTAACTACATTTCTACATTATTTCTTCTGCTAAAGTAATGTGCCAAAGATGTCGGAGGAAATTCCACCTGACTGACAAATTGTCAGGCTAGAATGGGAAAGCGACAAAACCGGGTCAAGTCATTCCCTGTTTGGTTGTTTTCTCTTTGTAATCATAATGTTGACTCTGAAAACATGTTTTTTAAATGGCATATTAATTATCAAAATCCTGAGCTGTGAGCTGGATCCTTTTCTGGACAAAAAATGTGTTGCTCATTAAAACTCAGAGAAGGAAAACACTGGCTTGAGCCTGGTTGTGCGTAGGAAGAATTTCCCTGCTTCACCTTCCTTTACAGACTACTCATAAGGAGGCATTGTGCTGTGAGCCAGGCAGGCTACAGGGCAGGTGTGAACACCAGTTCTGGATCCTTCAGTAAGATGTGAAGCTATAGCCAGGAGGGCTTCATTGCTGTACTGACTGTACAGCTGCAGTAAAGATCTCAGTCAGGAAAAGACTAATGGAAACAAATATCTCTCTGTGTATTGCTTATTGTGGCTGGAGGGGTTAATGCTACATCCAGGCTAACCCAACTCCCCTCCATGACTGTAGCCATATTCAGAGATGCACAAACACGGCTCTGTCCCAGATGAAAAGAAAATTTTTGTGGTATGTTCATTTGGCAGATGGAAAATACTCACACCCCTTGCTCAGAGTGAAACATAGTCCTCATTTACAGAGCAAAGTAGGTTCTTTCATTCTCTAAAAGTAATCGTATGGGTGGTATTTGCTACCTGATGGGAAACGCAAGATTTCAGTGTTCAGTTCAGCTCGTCTACAAGCAAAAGCATCATTGTCCTAAATTTGTGCTTTGTTAGTCGCTTCCTCGCCTCAAAAGTTGTCTTGGAAAAAAAAAAAAGGCATAAACGAATAGCTGAGGCGATCGCAGCCCACAAACCAACAACTCCCTCGGCGCTGTGCTCATTCATCGGGATTCCTTCACACAGCCCTTTCGGCTGCCGAACGAGTTGGGTGGTGTTTTTTTCAACGAGAACCCTTTTTCTCAGTGAAATCTCCGTAACACCCTTTACTCGAACAAACAAGCATGTGGAGAAACAAGCCGCGGCCGAGGAGCGCGTTCTGCGCTCTCCCCTCTTCCCCCGTTACCCCGCAGCCGGCCGCGGGACCGGAACGCTTCTCCCCGCTCCGCGCTCCCTGCTGCCGACCCTCCCGGCACGGCCCCGCACGGCCCCGCGCAGACCCGACCCGCGGCACCGCGCTCGGGGGCTCCGGTGCCCCACGCAGACCCGACCCGACCCGATCCGCACCGCACTGACCCGATCCAACCCGCACGGCACTGACCCGACCCGCTCCGCACTGACGCGCACGGCACTGACCCGGCCCACCGCCCCCCCGCCCGGCCCCGGCCGCCCCCCCCGCCACCGGCCCGCTCCCCCCGGCCCCGCGCCGCCCCGCCCCGCCCCGCGCTGCCCCGCCCCGCCCCGCGCTGCCCCGCCCCGCCCCGCACGGCACTGACCCGGCCCGCCGCCCCTCCGCCCGGCTCCGGACGCCGGCTCCGCCACGGGCGCGCTGCCCAGGTCCCGGGGAGCTGCTCCCGGCCGCCGCGGGGCTGCGAGCGAGGCACTCACAGGTGGCAGCTCTGCCCCTCTCCGC